>CM061134.1:150462963-150682748 GCA_030789695.1 Scilla litardierei
CCGCAGCGGCTTATATAGGTGCAGATACGACTCGGCCGAGTGACTATGTTGCTCGGCCGAGTGACGTATCGATAAAAAAATTTAAATTTCTCCCCGCCACTTATGACTCGGCCGAGTGTCTTCTGTTCACTCGGCCGAAGGGAGAAAACTCCTTCGGCCGAGTGGCACAAGCTACTCGGCAATATTCAGGCTAGGAGGGTATCCGTTTCCCTCGGCCGAGTGACTAAACGTACTCGGTCAAGTGACAGTTAATACGAAATGCACAAAAAAGACAGAGAGTTGGGTTCAGCAGACTTCCCTTGTTGGTGCCCACTCGGCCGAATGGAGTCCTTTGCTCGGCCGAGTCGCATATGATACTCGGCCGAGTGACATGCTGTTTTCTGCTTCGGGGCTCCATTTTCGCTCTACTCTCTGTTTTTCGTCCTCCAGTTGGTTTCTTCCTCCTCCCAAGGCCTGAGCGCATTCCTGGAGCTCTCTTCCTTGCCTCTATCTTCCTCCATGTGAGAGATCTCCTTTTCTCCTCTCATGTCATAGAAATTAAGACCCGTTGTCACGGTTTTTATGGGCAAAAAGACTCAAAACACTAATAAAGTCTAAAATAAAAATAAAAACCAAATAAAAATAATGCAAAAACCATCGGGTTACCTCCCGACAAGCGCTCGTTTAAGGTCTTGAGCTCGACCCCTTTGGATTTTCAATTAACGCTTGATGTTGGGTGCATATGAGATGCACCCGTCGAACTTGCCGAGAACACCGCTCGGATTTGGATCGTGGTGGTGCGTGGCCTTCCTTAGCACCCCTTCATCATGAAAAATGTTGGGGGATGGCTCCCCCAAGCTTGAGCTTGTTCCGGTCCTTGGCTTCGCTGGTGACACCGATCTTCGAGTCGGTGGAGCTTTCTTCGGATTCTTCAATGTCGAGAGCTTGCAAAGCTCCCGTATTCTCGTGACATCAGCGTCGCCATCATCATTCACCATGGAGCTATTGGGAGAGTCCTCCATCTTCTCTTCTTCGACCGAATCTTGGCCTTCTTCGAAGCCGTCATCATGGAGCGCACCGATGGAGTAGGGGATAGCCTCTTCAATAACCTCGTCAAGGAAGTCCAGATAATCTAGCTCCTTATGATACGGCATGTGCTTCATAGTCTTTGGTACATGGAGTTCGACTTCAATGTTGCCTACATTCAAGGTAAGAGTCCCTTCCCACACGTCGACGATTACACCGGCGGTGGCGAGGAATGAGCATCCAAGTATGAGCGATGTGTCACCCTCTTCTTTAATGTCCATGACCACAAAATCACAAGGCAAGCATATGCCTCCCGGAACTTGGAGTGGGACATTCTCCGCGATCCCAACCGGCCTTGTAATCCGACCGTCCGTGAGTTGAATCCTCATATCGATTGGCTTTAAATCCGTGCCGGTATTTAACTTCCGAAACATGGTGAGAGGCATGAGGCTCACACTAGCGCCCAAATCAACCAATGCTTTTTGTAAGGGGACGCCTCCGAGTGTGCAAGGAATCTGGAAACTCCCGGGATCTTTAAATTTGGCGGGTTCCTTTTCCTTCCTAGTGAACCACGTTCCTTGTTCCGCGAGCATGATCTTCTCCTTCCTTTTCCTTCCCATAATCAAGTCCTTTAAGAACTTCGCATAGGACGGGATCTCCACTAAGGCATCAAGAAAAGGGATATTGAGGCTCACCCCTCTCAAATATTCGAGGAACTTGGCTAGCCTCTTCTCGATCTTGGCTCTAGCTAGTCGTTGAGGGAAAGGCACCGGTGGCATGAATCGGCGCTCATCAATAGGTTCCTCCACTCTAGATTTTGCTCCTTCTTGCGACTCCTTCTCCTTTTCCACCTCAATTACCGGATCGCTTTCTTCTAGAATCTCTACCACGGGTTCCTTGATTTGAGTCATGGGGGGAGTGGTATCCTTCCCACCCCTTGTCGTAACCGCAACAACCGCGTTGATATGGCCGGTGTTGCCATGTGGATTTGGCTCGGGTTGAGCCGGTAATTGTTGGTTGTTTCTATTGAGCAACGCAAGTTGCTCCCCGATTTGAGCGACGACGGTGGTGAGAGAATCTTGTCCCGCCTTCAACGTGGCGTTAATCTTCCTCTGCTCTGCCATAAATTCCTCCACCTTAGCTTCAAAATCCGAAAGCAGTTGAGCGTGCGGAGGGTTAGGATTTCTCCACCCTTGATTATACCCGGGTGGCCTATAAGGTCCCACTTGTTGCCTTTGTGGGAAGTTTTGTTGCGGTGGCCCCCTTGGTTGATAATTCGGTTGTGGTGGTGGAGCCCGAGCTTGAGGAGGTTGTTGTGGCGGGGGGTTCAAGGCACCATCATTATTAGCATAGGAAAACCCCGGATGGTTTCTAGCGGCCGGGTTGGCCCAATATCCGAAATTCCCTGCAACATACTGAATTTGCTCCAAAGCTCCTTCTCCTTGCTCTCCTCCTACATACATGGCTTGGGATTGGTCTTGCCAATCACTCATATGGTTTGTCGGTGCGGATGTAGTAGGGTCTCCTTGCGGCTCGGTAATGAATTTCTCCAGCCTCTCCACTACCTTGTGGAGAGAGTCAAATTTGCTAGCAAGCTCCGCCGTGGCCTTGGCCTCATAAATACTTGTGGGCTTCAAGGAGGATGAAGAGTGTCCTCGCTCGTCCCCCCATTGTTGGTTGTTGGAGGCCATCTCCTCTAGCAAGGCCGTAGCTTCATCGGGAGTCTTTGACAAAATGGCTCCATTTGCGGTAGCATCGATAATCTGCTTTGTGCCCGGTTGGAGTCCATTGTAGAAACTGTGGACAAGCTCCCAATCTTCAATGCTGTGATGGGGGCATTGATGTTGTAAGTCCTTGAAGCGCTCCCACGCCTCATAGAGAGTCTCATGTGGTCCTTGCTTGAAGGACATGAGAGCACTTCTTATTTTCACCGTCTTGGAGGGCGGGTAAAATTTGTCAACGAAGGCACTCGCCAATTCATCCCAAGTGGTGAAGATTCCTTCAGCTTGCATTCTCAACCAATATAGGGCCTTGTCCTTGAGTGTGAAGGGGAAGAGGCGCAGTCTGATAGCATGTACGGAGACGCCCGACATTTGGAAGGTGGCACATTTTGATAGGAAGAGCTGGATGTGGTAATGAGGGTTCTCATGGGAATTCCCATGAAAAGGGTCTTGCTGCATCAGGACTACCAATCCGGTCTTCAATTCAAAATTTTTGTCGGCCGCCAACTCCGGCATAGCTATGGCCGAGGTCGTGGAAGAAGTCTTAGGCCAAAGCCTATCTCTAATGGAAATGATCATCGCCATTCGCTCCGCCAATTCTTCGGGTGTCTCAGGATGGGTCATAAAATTCCCTTCCGTATCGGGTCTCTTCTCCGCTCGGATCCTCCTCAATGTACGCTCGATCTCTGGATCGTATAGTATTTCTTCGGGGTTCGCCATGGATCTTGTGTACATGCAAGGGAGAACAGAGTTTCAAAGAAATAGTTAGCACAAAGGAGGGGTAAAAATAAAAATAGAAATAATAGAATAAAAAAAGAAAAATAGCTAGGTAGGTAGAATCAAACACTATTGCCTCCCCGGCAATGGCGCCAAAAACTGGATCGGAGTCCCGGGAGTGCGACCACGCAACCGGGGCACGCGACTCGCTAGTCTTACCGCAAGCGCACGGTGTAGCGGCGAGCGGGTAACGAACACAAGGAGGTCAAATGACAGTGTCTTCTTCAATTCACCTGGCTATAAGAACAGTCGAGAAATGTTCGCAATAAAGCGGTCACATTCGTTCAATTGTATAAAAGGAATATCAAATTAATAAAGACGCCTAGGGGTAGAGAATCTCCGCTACAAACCGTATCTCGTCATTGTGATTCGTAGGTTTCACAATTGCTAAACTTGAAATTCAGGTGAACTAGTTGCAACTAAATGTAGAACCAAGCTCACGCTCTCGCGCTATTGTCGGTCTATAGCAAACCTAGGGTAGGGTCCAATCTCTTGCAAACCCTAACCTAGGCAAGCTAGCGTGAAGAACAATATCATCGTTCAATCACATCTCGAGCCCACTCTCGTGCAAACTCGAGCTACGACCTAGGATGGGATAGTTCCTACTCGTCCAATCTCTTGCAAACGGGTATTGGTATAGAATTGCAATCGAAAACCCTAGTTTCGGTCCAATCTCTTGCAACCCGATTGCAGAGAAATTCAATTGTAACCCAATTCGAATTTCTAGGGCTTCCTATCGAGTTGGGATCCAATCTCTTGCAAATCCCAATCGGTATGAATCCCTAGCTATTCGTATTAAATCAATCCCAAACTAACCCTAATCAATCCTAGCAATAATTTCACCAATTCATCACAAATTAGAAATATGGTTCATCCCTACACCCTAAGACGATAAAACTATTCACAATTCATAATGCAATTCAATAGAAATTCATAAATAAAATCAATAGAATTCATGGCTATATTCAATATATCAATAAAAATGAGGTTTTTGATAGAGAGAGAGAGAGAGAGAGACAAACCAATGAAGAATCAATAGCATCCAACAAAATAACACTTTTCTCTCTCCCCTAAAAGCTCAATCTAATCTCCTAAAAGTATTCTAAAAAGGGCTGCAAACAGTTCTGAAAAAGCTCCCTAAACTAGGTTAAAAACTGGGGTTAAATACCGCCCAAAATCGCCCAAAAAACTGCGACGAAAATGCCTCTGCGCAGCCTCAAAATCGCAATTTACGCTACAGGCAGTGCGGCTCACTCGGCCGAGTGACAAATGTCATTCGGCCGAGTGACAAACCCTGACAAATTCCAGTAACTTCGGACTTTTTGGGGGTCTGCTCCTCGGGAGTCACTCGGCCGAGTGACTTTCTTTGCTTCGGCCGAGGGGACTTCTTCACTCGGCCGAGTCGAAACTCGGGAGTCAACTGACAGATTACAGTAAGTCTGGACTTTTCATTGCCGTCGTCTTGATGCCACTCGGGCGAGTGGTGTCTCCGTGGTTCGGCCGAGTGGGCTGGCGACGGTCGGCCGAGTGCACGCTGATACTCTATCTTCTTCGTGTCAGATCTGGTCGGCCGAGCGGACTTTAGATGGTTGGCTGAGTGACTCCTTCACTCAGCCGAGTGACATGCTGAAAATGCCCAATCTTCGTATTTTTGCTTCCTCGTCGCTCCTACGACGTTCTTTCTTCTTCCACCCCTCTCCAATAGCAAAATTCCCCTCAAAAGAGTCACGGGTGACACTCCGGAGTGGGTGCATCTCAGAATCACTCCAAATCGCTCGAAATCTCCTGAAATTCGACAAAAACAAGAAATCGTGAAAAGCACCGCAATTTTGCCGAGAAATCGTGAAAAACACGATACAAGCGATCAAAATGGCATGCAAACATGCAGAAAAAAGGTGTACAATACGGAGTGATCACCTATTCCGGAGTGGAAGTGGCAACATATTACGATGGACTTCGTGACTGGTTTACCTCGGACCCCGAGGCCGAACGACGCAGTTTGGGTGATTGTAGATCGGTTGACCAAGTCTGCGCACTTTATCCCATTCCGACTGGGCCAGTCTACGGAAGCTTTGGCGAGGAAATATCTGGAGGTAAAATTTCTTTCTACTTCTCTTTTAATTTCCTCTTGAGTTGGTTGTGACGTAGACCGTGTACGTGCAGGAGATTGTACGCTTACATGGAGTCCCTGTGAGCATTGTGTCTGACCGAGACACGAGGTTCACATCTCAGTTCTGGAGAAGTCTGCAGGAGAATTTGGGTACGAGTCTGAATTTCAGCATGGCGTACCATCCGTAGACTGATGGCCAGTCCGAGAGGACTATTCAGATTCTGGAGGATATGCTGCAAGCATGTACGCTCGATTTGAAGGGATCATGGGAGGACCATCTTCACTTGGTGGAGTTCTCATATAACAACAGCTACCAGGCGAGCATTGGCATGGCGCCGTTTGCTGCCTTATATGGAAGGAAATGTCGATCGCCACTGAGCTGGGATGACATCGGAGATCGGGAGCTGTTGGGTCTGGAGATGATAGTGGAAGCTGTGGATGTTGTGAGAGACATCAGGGAGAAGCTTAGAGTTGCATAGGATCGCTTCAAGCATTGGGCAGATGCCAAAAGGAGACCCTTGGAGTTTCAGCCTGGAGATCACGTCTTCCTGAAGATTTCTCCGAACCGCGGGGTTATTCGTTTTGGGAAGAAGGGAAAGCTGAGCCCGAGGTATATTGGGCCAATTGATGTGCTGGAGCGTGTGGGAGCAGTGGCCTACCGCCTTGCTCTGCCACCATCTTTGGAGAGAGTTCACGACGTATTCCACGTATCACAGATACGTCGGTACGTCAGTGATCCGTCAAACACGGTTGATTTCTCAAAGATTACGGTTCGCCCGGACCTGACATATGACCAGCAGCCTGTGCAAATCTTGAACTGTCGACAGAAGCAGTTGAGGAATAAGATAGTCGACCTGGTGAGAGTGAAGTGGCGTCACGGATCACCTGGAGAGTCCACCTGGGAGCGTGAGGATGATATGAGAGAGAGCTTCCTGCATCTTTTCCCCAGCGATGCTTGATGTTAATTCCGAGGACGGAATCATTTCTAAGTTGGGGAGGATGTAACGGTCGGTTTCCGATCGTACTTTCTTTGTGCACGTGCTCTTGATCGTGCACGTGTTTATTTTAGACTCTATTTGATTTTGAACATTATTGTGTGATATGTCGTCGTGATCGTCTCTGAGAGTATTAGATTGTGGAACAACTTTGGAACGACATATCTCGAGTCGTTCTTTTGCGATACTATCTTATTTGATGTGACGTCGCGACTTTCTATTTTGACGCGAGACGTTTCTATTTTTAGTTTCGTCTCTCAACGTCGAAATTTAGATCTGTCTTCTTCACTCTCTTTCTTTCGTCGCCCCGAACACCCCAATATTTATTTTACAATTTTTGGACTTAATTTGACCTATTTTCCATTTTTAGCAAGTTTTAAATAATTTTAAAACCTATTTTTATAAGTGTTTCAATTATAATAAAATTCCTATATTATAATAACGCTTTAAAGAATTTTTGGACCAAGTCTCAAAATTTTTGTCCGCACACAACTTGCGTGAGGGAGAGGAGAGTGAATTTGTTTTATATTAATTATTTTAAATATTTTAATTACTTTTCTTAAAACCCTAGGCCTAACCCTAGCTCTTTTCTATTTAAATAAACCGTAGGCTAGCTTATTTTCGCAGCCACACAAACCCTAGCCATCAAAAACTCCACCCCAAGCTTCGTCGCAACGTTGCGACAGCCGCCCCGTGCACGACCGACAGCCGCCTCCGCATTTCCCGTGCACGACCGGCGCCCGCTCCCAAACCCGCTCACCGCTCCGCACTGTTGCAATGTTGCAATGTTGCAACCCGCAGCGCCCCGCTCTGACCGAGGTGATCGCCCGCTCCGACCGAAGCCAAAGCCCGCACCCCGCTCCGCTCCGCACCCCGCTTCGTTGCAACCCCCGCCCAAGCGCCCGACCGGAGGATTCACCCGCACCGACCAAGAGCCCGCTCCGCATCGCCCCCAAGCGCTGCACGCCCGCACCCGCTGTGTCCGACCGAGAGATCCGCTTGGTTTGACCGAGGGAACCCCTCGCACCGCACCAAGGCCCGCCTCCGCTGCGCTACAAGCCGCCCGACCGAGAGTTTCTCTCGGTCTGACCGAGAGAAACCCCCGCACCGGCTGTGTCTGACCGACGGCCGAACGTCGCAACTTTGATTCTTCCACACCAACTCCTGTGGTGGGCCCCCCAAGTCCTCCAGAGGTGTTGTGGGTCCCCCATTGACCCCTAGCACTGCTGTGGGCCCCACTTGGGTGTGCTACTTCACGGATTTACCGTCTACGACGTTACGACACGTCGTAGGCCTTCGTCGCAAGTTTTAGCTTTTGGGGAATCGTGCGAGGACCAGATCTGACGCTGAGGAGTTCTTCGTTTAGACACGACTTCCATTCTACGACAAACTCCGGTTAAGGTTGGTTCCCCGAAAACTCGTAGAAACACCCACAATAGCTGATTGAACCCTAAACTAAAAATCGACAATTTGAACTAAAATTTATTTCCAGCACCAGTAAAACGTTGTACAAATCTAGAATCGATGAACGGACTTTGTTGACTGTGCACATAGGATTAGATCGCCGATTAGGCTGAAACATCAAATATGTGACTTTGACGAATAGGATAGTCCCGATAACCTAGAAACGAACCCTAATAGGATTTGATGAAATTAAGACCTGACACCGTCGCCACGGCACTGTTTCAGACGGACTTCTGTGGACGAGACGCTTCGAGAGGACGACACACTCGCCATCGCAGGCAAGTGTATCCTACTTGCACTTTTGGCCGTGCTTAGGCCTTAGTTGGTTAGAACTGATAACTGTGAACAAATAGAACCGGATGTGAAATGATAGCGTCCGGGACGACCCTTGACGGCTCAGACTTGACGACGAAGTCTGAGCCTGACAACAACAACTTTTGACATCATATGGCTATCATGTGTGTGCGTGTGTGTGGACACCATAGAATAACTCTTCTCGTCTTGTCACGTCACGTCCCGTCTTGCACAGCCTGTGGGCAATAGGGCACTCTCCAAGCTAGAGAGAGTGATCCCTTGTACTGATTCACAGCCTGCGAGCAATAGGGCACTCACCAAGCTAGAGTGAGTGATCCCTTGTACTGATACACAGCTCAGAGGGCAATAGGGCACTCGCCAAGCTAGAGCAAGTGATCCCTTGTACTGTTTGTCTTTTCTTGTCTTCCTTGGGGTTTGTGGTTGGGTTGAGCGTGCGCACGGCAAGAGGGTCTGATCCCCCTCGAACCGTAAGGTGTGAACCCTTTCGTATCTCACTTGTTTGTCTTGTCTTTTCCCGTCACGTCCTGACTTGTCTTGACACCTGTAGGTTAGTCCCATAGTGGGTACCACACGCTACGACTACTACTTGTTACGCTTTACCTTCCTGCTACGTTACTTCTTTTGTTACTCAGTTATAACCTCAGCATGCTAATCAACCAGTAAATCGTTGTTTAAAAGTTGATACACTTGCAGTAGAGTCTGACCTCTTGTGTAGACTTTGCCTGACGTACAGTTTCCTTCTTTGGTGATGTACGTCAGGTGTTGAGCCAGAGTACGTCGACGAGGCGGACTTGTCAGCAGATGGAGAGCCGGAGGACGTTGATCCGGAGTACGACCCAGAGGAGGACCAGAGTTAGAGGCCTCTTGTTGCTGATCCAGAGTTTCTTTCTCAGTTTAGTTTGGGTGCGTAGCACCTTTTGTTTTCTTGACTAGGTTGGGTGCTTGAACCGGTAGTTTCTTTTTCTGCGGTTGTAGCCCTTCGGGCGTATTAGACTCTCAGTACTTTGGATGTTATATTTGGAATAAAATGAAATGATATCTCTTTTCAGTGCTTTTGTTGTTTCGTACTAACTTGCAGGGACCTGTTTCCTTCGTTTTGGAATACCACAGACGCTTATTGGGTCTGGGCTCTCAGCCCCGGCCTAAGCGGGCCTTAGTCACGCTTCGCCTCCGACCTTTTTGGGAAGCGGGGCGTGACATGAAACATCGGATAGACCATTGTGTCTTTGTCTTCACCATGGAATGGCTATGATGATCTCATGGTCGTTCGACTTGGTGAAGTCAGAGACGAGACACAGGTGCTCATTCGAGAATGAGTTCACTGAACGAACCAACTAGAATTATCACATGGTTAACATAACAAATCTGTCAGTGATAACTCTCATTGATGATAGACAAGTTGGTCCTTAGACTTGAGGTCATTGTACGAACCTGTACAAGAACGGTGTCACTTAGATCTCTGACCTAGCTTCGAGTCAAGGCCTATCGAATGGTCTTTGGTTGGGTAACACTTGAAGAGTGCAAGGAGAGTAATGACCATGAGAGATTTCGTCTCTCTCATTATGGGGAGTTTGTGTCACATGTGTTGGTTCGGTCTTTAGTGAAAAACTTTGGCCAAAGTATGTTGGAAGAAGTCCAACATTATTTGACTAAAGACCGATAGAGACTAACCAACTTCAAGCTATTGGGGTTCACAGTTTGATCGTACGCTAGGCTTAACTAGGCGACATTTTGACGAAGAGACTAAAACTACGGCATTCAACACAGATACAATCAGGGTGGTCCCGACAATACTCATGTCGATGAGTTAACCACATAATTATGATACGAAACAGTAACGGCACCTGCTGCTCGCGGTCACTGCCGTATGGGGTTTCGAGCCCCATCTGTAATAGGGTCAGTCAGTAAGGTCTCACACAGAGTAAGACCTTCGTCAAGTAATAGGTAGGATTATGAAGAAAATGCAATTGATGTAAGAGACATAAAACTGCAAAGATGTTGCATTTAGCTCCGGGATTCGGGATAAATGATCCTGAGTGCAAGTGGGAGATGGTGAGATGTCACGACCCGCTTCCCTAAAATGGAGGTGAGACGTGAAAAGGTTCGCTCAAACGTGGAGCTGTGAAGCTGCACGCCTGATAAGCGTAAATTTAGTATAAGCAGGTCCCTGTAATTGCAAACGAAACAACAACAACAATAATAATAAGATGAGACGGATATGAAATACCAATCCCACAGTTTGTCCACAAAATATTCAACATCACAGAAAAGCCACCAGGCTAAAAGAAAGAGTCTAAAGGCCCAGAACAAGGCCAAACAAAAGACAAATATAACAGAGTATCAAACTAGGTGCCACGCACCGACAACCCAAAAGATCTAACAAAACTAGACGTAGACACTAAGACTGATCTCCAGTGTCTACGAAGTCCTCGTCCAACACGGGCGCAAGCTCGGCGTCCGCAAACACCTCACCCTCAGCAAGTAACTCGGGCTCAAGGTCTAACATGCGTCACCCAAAATAGAAAGGGGCACATGTCAGCAAGTCTGAAAGACTTGAGCAAGGAAACTGAAAGTAACTAACAACCTAGCACTTATGACATTAAACAATGAAATGACAGTTTAGTTTGATGCAGCAGTTTAAAAGAGAGACAAGCACGCACGATGTAGAGAAAGCTACCAATTCACTACTCACTTATCACTGATTATCACTTAGTGCATAGAGAGTCCACCTGCTGGCTAGCTCGTGGCTCAGGCCGCTTATCTCTATCACTATTAATCACTTGTACACTAGAGACTTCGCCTGCTGGCCGGAGTGGCGGATCAGGCCAACTCGGGGCTCAGGTGGCCGCTTATCTCTTACCCCACCCATATGTGTCGAGCGTTGGGGTTTCCAACTACAGGGCTCGCTTCTGGAACACGAGCCAGGAAAATAATAGTATTGTAGCGTGTGCTACGCAATCATGATGACAAATCAATATGCAATGCCAGGAACAGATATTTGCGTACCGTTAATTGAATTTAAACGTGACAGGCAAAATGCAATGACATGAACATATTCGCGTACCGTTAATTTAAAGTAAATGTGACATACAAGCATGATGAGGGTGACGGACCAAGCTTCGTTGTCAAGCTAGGTCAAAGGCGTCTAGACGGCTATCCTTTCACCGTCTAGTCTCTTTTACGCTAAAGCAAGGGAAATGGCCTAAGACATGGCCCAAATCAAGAGATGCAAGTTTCACTTGCCTGATACCGGGGTTGACGAGCAACGAAGATCGTCACACAAGCTAACTACGGAATAGATCGCTGTTATGGCAAAATAATCATTAGAACAATGATTCTAAATCGATTTCTTATTAGAATCCTAACTTTCTAATAATCCATTTTATTAGGGTTTCACAATGTCAATGGGGGTTATGCTAGAACTAAAGGAATCGAGTATTACCGTGAAGAGGCGGAGGAGCGATGCCGAGCAACCACGGCAACGGAAGAACGATCCAGCTTAGATCTGGAAATGAGGGAAAAATCTGGAGAAATGGGTTTTGATGTGGATTTTGGGGGTTTGATGAAGGTTTGGAGAAGATGAGAGATGGGTTGTGACAAGGGAGGGTTTGGATGATGGAGGATGAGCTTGGGATGAAGGATTAATGGCTTGAGGAAGATGGGGGCTCAATGGGGGAGAAATTAGGGTTTTAGGTCGTGAGGGAGGAGAAGAAAACATTTGGAGGGGTATTTATAGAGATTGGTGGCGGCTAGGGCAAAACTAGGGTTTCCTGCACTGCTTAGTCGGTCAAAGAACAACTGTTGACCGACTAGTTTGAGAACTAGTCGGTCGGTTGACCAACGCAGACCGACTAAGTGTAAACAGTAGCTCCAGTCGAAAACCTGAACTAAGAGTTAGTCGGTCTGAGTACAAAACTTAACCGACTAGTTTAACAACTAGTCGGTCGAAAGATGAACTTAGACTGACTAAGAATGAACAGTACTGATACCAAAATTTAGATGATGTGTTAGTCGGTTAAAGAAGCATTGCCGACCGACTAGTTTGCAACCTAGTCGGTCAACCAACGTTCTTAGACCGACTAACGATAAACAGTAACTCCTGAGAAATTTAGAAAGCCAACTAGTCGGTTCAAGAAGGATTGTCGACCGACTGGATCGTCATCTAGTCGGTCGGTGCCCCGTCTTACACCGGCTAATAAGCACCAAAAGTTCCGATATGGAGCGCGGAGCTCCGGGATCGACTCCTAAGACCCCTAGGCTTGATCTAACAGTAAGATACAACCGTTATGAAGCCCGTCACGAATGACTTACTCCGAAATCGACGATCCTAAGGAAGAAACGAGAAAACACGACGAAACGATCGAAAATGAAAGTTACGGAGACGATAACCACACATGAGGAGAAAATCCACCAAAAGATATATTATAATATAATAAATCCGGATACATGAAAACCAGTCGTTACATCCTCCCCAACTTAAGAAAAAATCCGTCCTCGGAATTTCCCAACACTCACGTGTCCGGGAACAAAAGTGGGAAACGCTCTCGCATCTCATCCTCATTCTCCCAAGTAGACTCTCCGGACGAGCCGTGTCGCCACATCACCCTCACAAGATTGACAACCTTATTTCGAAGTGACTTCTGACGCCTTTCCAGAATCTGCACTGGATGCTGGTCATACGTCTTATCGGGGCGAACGATAATCTCCAAGAAATCCACAGCATGAGATGGATCGCTAATGTATCGACGAAGCTGCGACACATGGAACACATTATGAACTCCTTCCAAAGATGGCGGTAAGGCTAAACGATAAGCTACCTCGCCAACCCTCTCCAAAATGTCAAACGGTCCAATGTATCACGGGCTCAACTTCCCTCGCTTCCCAAAACGAATCACAGCGCGAATCGGGGAAATCTTCAAGAACACATGGTCGCCCGGCTGAAACTCCAAGGGACGACGTTTAGCATCCGCCCAATGCTTAAAACGGTCCTGAGCAATCCTCAGCCTCTCCCGAATATTTCTGACAATATCCACAGCCTCCACGATCATCTCAGGTCCCAACAACTCCCGATCACCAACGTCATCCCAACTCAAAGGCGATCGACATTTCCTCCCATAAAGAGCGGCGAAAGGCGCCATGCCAATAGACGCCTGGTAGCTGTTGTTGTAAGAGAACTCCACCAAATGTAGATGGTCCTCCCACGAACCCTTGAAATCCAACATGCACGCCCTCAGCATGTCCTCCAAGATCTGAATCGTCCTCTCGGACTGGCCATCCGTCTGCGGATGGTACGCCGTGCTGAAACTCAGACGCGTACCCAAGCTCTTCTGCAAACTCTGTCAGAACTGAGATGTGAACCTCGTGTCTCTGTCAGACACGATACTCATGGGGACTCCATGAAGTCGCACGATCTCCTCCATATATCTCCTTGCTAGAGCCTCAGTGGACTGTCTCACTCGAAACGGAATAAAGTGCGCAGATTTGGTCAATCGATCTACGATCACCCAAATCGCGTCATTCTGCTTCGGACTCCGAGGTAGTCCAGTCACGAAATCCATAGTGATGTGTTGCCACTTCCACTCCGGAATCGGGAGCGGTTGTAGCAACCCGGCCGCACGCTGATGCTCCGCCTTCACTTGCTGGCAAACCAAGCACTTGGCTACACTCCGAGCCACACTCCTCTTCATACCATGCCACCAATAATTCAGACGAAGATCCTGGTACATCTTGGTGCCACCAGGATGCACAGAATACGGTGAACTGTGTGCCTCCACCATCAACTCCTCTCTAACATCCCCAGCTGGCACACACAACCTGGCTCCAAACCTCAGCGAGCCATCCTCATGAATCAAAAAGTCAGTCCGCAGACCTGCTTCAACCTGCCCTCGAATCCTTACCAATTTCGGATCTCCGGCCTGACTCGCCTTAATCCGATCCATGATCGTTGACTGCACCTGCATGTACATCAACGAAGAAGTCTCCCCAGGAAGAACAATCTCCACTCCGGACTCGCAAAAATCCTGCTGCAATCTCCACTGCGAGGTAAACATCATCACCGCGGGAAGCCTACTCAAAGCATCTGGGACCACATTCACCTTACCAGGGTGATACTGCAAATCAATCTCATAATCCGCCATAAGCTTCAACCATCGACGCTGTCGCATGTTGAGCTCTTTCTGGGTAAAAATATACTTCAAGCTTTTGTGATCGGTGAAGATTTTCACTTTCTCACTCAGCAAGAAGTGCCTCCAAATCTTAAGAGCAAACACAACGGCAGCCAACTCCAAATCATGCGTCGGGTAATTCTTCTCATGAACCTTGAGCTGACGAGACGCATAAGCCACAACATGCCCGTGCTGATGCAACACACAACCGAGACCCTTGCCAGAAGCATCGCAAAAGATCTCAAATCCACCGCTGCGATCAGGCACAGCAAGAACATGGGCAGTCGTCAATCTCTCCCTCAGAACACCAAAAGCATCCCCACAATCACCCGACCAAACAAAAGGTATATCCTTCCGCGTCAATCTGGTCATCAGCTCGGCAATACGGGAAAATTCCTTAATGAAACAACGATAATATCCCGCCAAACCAAGGAAACTCCGGATCTCGGACGCTGACGACAGAACAGGCCACTCCCTGATGACCCTAATCTTCTCGGGATCCACAGAAATACCATCTCTAGTCACCACATGCCCGAGAAAAGCAACTCTATCCAGCCAGAACTCGCACTTTGAAAACTTAGCATACAAACGATGCTTCCTCAAAATCTCCAATACCATCCTCAAGTGCGAGGCATGCTCTTCCTCCGACTTTGAATAGATCAGAATTTCATCAATAAAGATAACGACAAACTTATCCAAAAAGTCGTAGAAAATCAGGTTCATCAGATTCATGAAAACTGCGGGTGCGTTCGTTACGCCGAAAGGCATAACCACAAACTCATAGTGTCCATACTTCGTCCTGAACGCTGTCTTCGGCACATCATCCTTCTTCACCTTCAACTGATGGTAACCACTCCTTAAATCCAATTTAGAAAACACCCTCGAACCTCTAAGCTGATCGAAAATATCATCGATGCGAGGCAACGGGTATTTATTCTTGATGGTCACCGTATTCAACTCCCGATAGTCCACGCACATGCGACACGAACCGTCCTTCTTCTTCACCAACAACACCGGTGCTCCCCACGGAGACACGCTGGGATTAATGTAACCCTTCTGCATAAGCTCATCCAACTGCTTCCGTAACTCTTCCAATTCTGCAGGCGCCATACGATATGGTGCCTTTGAAATCGGCTGCGCACCAGGAATCAAATCGATAGAAAATTCTAAAGCTCGATCAGGTGGCAAACCAGACATCTCCTCGGGGAAGTCGTCATCGAAATCATACACCACAGCTGGCCTCTCCAACTCCATCTGCAAAGCCACAACCTGCACCGGTCTTGCCCGAAATCTGACAGGACCAAGCGAACTGCTACCACGGCTGAACTCAAATACTGGATGTCCAGGAATCACGAACACCACCCTCTTCCTCTGACAGTCAATCGTAGCATAGAAGCTCGCAAGCCAATCCATCCCAAAGATCGCATCGTAGTTGGTGATGCTGTGGACAATAAAATCATCATAAAGCTCATGTCCACAAACCACCATAGAGCAAGGACTGCACCCACGATGCACCGTGACTACTCCATTCCCTTTAACGATGTTCCAACTCTTGGAGAGAGGGGACGTCGACAAGGAATGCTTCTCCACGAAGCTCTGGGCCAAAATGCACATCGACGCACCTGAGTCAAAGAGGACTCGGGCAGGGAATGTGCAAACCAAAACCACACCTAACAAACAGTCTAATCAATCAAATCTTACTCTAGCAACATTCATACACAAGCAACCAACATAATTTTAACAATCAACTAATTAGGGAAGGAACAACTAGATTGAAAGTTACCTGCAATGACCTCATCCATGGCCAAAACCTCATCCTCGGTCATCAGAAATGCCTGCCTCCTCGGCGGAACGGCCTTCCGAAAGGCATGCCCTTGCGGAACAAGGGGTACCCCACGACCAGCGGGCACCGGGGCTCTCTGCTACAACGGCGGGGCAGCAATAGGTGCCCTCCAAGGCTGCTTCAACCTCGGGCACTCCCTGAGAGCATGGGCGGGATCTCCACAGGCAATACATTGCCCCAAAAACTTCCTACACGATTCCTTGATATGGCCCTCCTTGCCACAGAAATGGCAAGTCCTCCAAACAGGCCCTCCTGGCCTCTTAAACTGAACAGGCTGGTTCGGCCTGAATACAGGTCTAACCACAGCTCTCGCCTGTTCCACAGGCCTCTTCCCAGCACCAACAATAGACCCCTCCTCTGGTTCACGAGCAGCTCCTGCCTCTTGGCTGCTACTAGAACCTTCTGATAAGATTCCCTGTCAGAAGAGGTCACAAAACTCTGTAGCTCCGAAGCAAGTCCCTGCAGGAACCTCTGAGCTCTCTCCTCAGTGTCCTGCACCATCTTCGGTGCAAACCGACTCAGCCTCATGAACTCTTGGTGATATCGGTCCACTGACGAGCTTCCTTGCTTCAGATCGATAAAACGCTGCAGCATCTCTTCCCTGGCAGCCTTCGGGAAGAACTCACCATCAAATCTGGCCTTGAAGGTAGCCCAGACGATCGGCTCCTCCAACATCTTCTCTTCAGCATCCCACCAATTCCTGGCATTATCCCTCAGCTGGCGCTTCGCCAAGTCAACCCAACTAACTTCGTTGACCTTGGACATCTTCAGATTGTCCTCGATATTCCTCATCCATTCATCAGCAGCTAGTGGACCTTCGGTTCCATCAAAATATGCAGGACCCAGCTCTCTGAACTGCTTCGCCCCAGGCTCGGGGCGAGGGGCTTACACCACCCGAGCAGCTCGAGCCACCGGAGCATTCTGTACCTGCAAAAGCACACCCTGCTGAACTTGCATCATCTGCAACATCATCCGCATCATCTCCCCATTAGTGGGCTCCCGCTCAGGCTCCTCGTCATGAGGGAGTGCACCACTACCACCACCACGGGTGATTCGCCTTCCTGCCATCTAATGACGCAGAAAACGAAACAATTAGACTCATAGCTTAGGGCTCAGATGTCGAACTTATTTGTTGGACAATTTGAATTATTATCATTATCCCGATAATTGCAGTTACAGAAGGACCTGCATGGACCACCACTAAAACCTGTCACGACCCGCTTCCCTAAAATGGAGGCGAGAGGTGAAAAGGTCCGCTCAAACGTGGAGCTGTGAAGCTGCACGCCTGATAAGCGTAAATTTAGTATAAGCAGGTCCCTGTAATTGCAAACGAAACAACAACAACAATAATAATAAGATGAGACGGATATGAAATACCAATCCCACAGTTTGTCCACAAAATATTCAACATCACAGAAAAGCCACCAGGCTAAAAGAAAGAGTCTAAAGGCCCAGAACAAGCCAAACAAAAGACAAATATAACAGAGTATCAAACTAGGTGTCATGCACCGACAACCCAAAAGATCTAACAAAACTAGACGTAGACACTAAGACTGATCTCCAGTGTCTACGAAGTCCTCGTCCAACACGGGCGCAAGCTCGGCGTCCGCAAACACCTCACCCTCAGCAAGTAACTCGGGCTCAAGGTCTAACATGCGTCACCCAAAAGAGAAAGGGGCACATGTCAGTAAGTCTGAAAGACTTGAGCAAGGAAACTGAAAGTAACTAACAACCTAGCACTTATGACATTAAACAATGACATGACAGTTTAGTTTGATGCAGCAGTTTAAAAGAGAGACAAGCACGCACGATGTAGCGAAAGCTACCAATTCACTACTCACTTATCACTGATTATCACTTAGTGCATAGAGAGTCCACCTGCTGGCCAGCTCGTGGCTCAGGCCGCTTATCTCTATCACTATTAATCACTTGTACACTAGAGATTTCACCTGCTGGCCGGAGTGGCGGATCAGGCCAACTCGGGGCTCAGGTGGCCGCTTATCTCTTACCCCACCCATATGTGTCGAGCGTTGGGGTTTCCAACTACAAGGCTCGCTTCTGGAACACGAGCCAGGAAAATAATAGTATTGTAGCGTGTGCTACGCAATCACGATGACAAATCAATATGCAATGCCAGGAACAGATATTTGCGTACCGTTAATTGAATTTAAACGTGACAGGCAAAATGCAATGACATGAACATATTCGCGTACCGTTAATTTAAAGTAAATGTGACATACAAGCATGATGAGGGTGACGGACCAAGCTTCATTGTCAAGCTAGGTCAAAGGCGTCTAGACGGCTATCCTTTCACCGACTAGTCTCTTTTACGCTAAAGCAAGGGAAATGGCCTAAGACATGGCCCAAATCAAGAGATGCAAGTTTCACTTGCCTGATACCGGGGTTGACGAGTGATCACTCCTTATTTTACACTTTTTTCCCGCATGTTTGCATGCCATTTAGATCGCCCAAATCATGTTTTTCACGATATATCAACGATATTGCGATGCTTTTCACGATTTGTTGTTTTTGTCGCATTTCTGGTGATTTGGAGCGATTTGGAGTGATCTCGAGATGCGCTTACTCCAGAGGGTCACCGACGACCTCCCCAAGGGGTATTTTGCTGTTGGAGAGGAGCGGAAGAAGAAAGGACGTCGCAGGAGCGACGAGGAGGCCAAAACAAGCTGTTTGGGCATTTTTGGTGTCCCACTCGGCCAAATTGAGGAGTCACTCGGCCGACCAGCGAGACACCGCTCGGCCGACCAGATCGGATACGTTTCATACGTGCACTCGGCCGAGCGACGGAGACCACATCGGCCGAGTGACGAGATCCCGTCCGCCCGAGTGGCGCCCAGACGAAGCCATTCAAAAATCGCCAACTTACTGTTTTTCGGCTGCCTGAAATTCAGAAGACCCACTCGGCCGAGTGGATAATCCCGACCGCCCGAGTACCATGAAGCCATCGGCCGAGTGACGACAACTCACTCGGCCGAGTCGCCCCCGAAGTAGAGACCCCTGAAGATCAAGACTTACTAGCAATTTACAGGGTTTCTCACTCGTCCGAGCGACTTTTGTCACTCGGCTGAGTGCGACGCGCTGCCTGTAGCGAAAATTGCGGATTTCAGGCTGCGCAGGGGTATTTTGGTCACATTTTTTGGACGATTTTGGGGGGTATTTAACCCCTGTTTTTACCCTAGTTTTAGAGAGCTTTTTTCTTAGATTTTTGCAGCTTTTTAGATTAACTTTTTTAGCTTTATTCTTGTGATTGGAGAGGAGACAAAAGTTGATTTTTGTTGGATTATTTGAAGAACTCCATTGGGTTGTGTCTCTCTCCTCTAAAAATTCTATTTTTATTGCTTATCTCAACATTGTGATGAATTCTCTTGCTTATTTCATTGATTATTTTTGTGTTTGTGCTATGAATTGTGAGTAGTCTCCATGTCTTGGGGCGTGGGGATGAACCCTACAAGCCCAATTTCATATTTGTGATGAACTGGTGGAAATTTTGCTAGAATTGCTATTAGGGATTAGATTGGGATCGATTTACTACGGATAGCTAGGAGTTCATACCGATTGGGATTTGCAAGAGATTGGATCCCAATTCGATAGGAAACCCTAGAAATCCGAATTGGATTGGAATCGAATTTCCGTAGTATCGGTTTGCAAGAGATTGGACCGATACTAGGGTTTCCGGTTGCAATTCCGTGCCGATACCCGTTTGCAAGAGATTGGACGGGTAGGAACTATCCCAACCTAGGTCGTGGCCCGAGTTTGCATGAGAGTGGGCTCGGTGCGTGACTGAACGATGATGTTGATCCTAATGCTAGCTTCCCTAGGTTAGGGTTTGCAAGAGATTGGACCCAAACCTAGGATAGCTATAGACCGGCAACAGCGCGAGAGCGTGAGCCTGGTTCTACATTCAGTTGCAACTAGTTCATCCAAAATCTTATTCTAGCAATTTTGATACCGATGAACCACATTGACGAGATACGGTGAGTAGCGGGAATTCCCCATTCCCTAGACGTTCTTTATTTGATTTGATATTTCCGTACTTTGTCTGACGATTGTGACAGGATTGCCAAAGGCAAATTTCTCTCTTCTTAAATAGCCAGGTTGATTGGAACACGCACGGTCATTCGTCCTCCCTGTGTTCGATAACCCGCTTGCCGCTATACCGTGCGCTTGCGGTAAAACTACAACCGTTCTTTGGGTTACATTCCGGAGCGATCAAGTTTTTGGCGCCGTTGCCGGGGAGGCGATTGCGTTTGATCTTACCACCCTAGCTATTTTTTATTATTATTTTATTTCTTTATTTTTTACCTAACCCTTCCATTATGCTAATCACTTCTTTGAAACTTTGTTCTCCTGTGCATGTACACGAGATCTATGGCAGACCCTGAAGCTATATTATTTGATCCCGAGATCGAACGTACCGCGCGTAGAATTAGAGCGGAGAGGAGACGAGATCGGGAAGGGAGGTTTATGACCAACCCGGAAACTGCGGACCAATTAGCGGCAAGAATGGCGAGGATAATTTCTATTCGAGATAGGCTTCGGCCTAAGACCTCTTCTACGACCTCGTCCATTGCCATGCCGGAGTTGGCGGCTGACAAGAACTTTGAGCTGAAGACTGGACTAGTGGTTCTGATGCAGCAGGATCCATTTCATGGGAATGCCCATGAAAACCCCCACTACCACATCCAATTATTCTTGTCGAAGTGCGCCACATTTCAGATGCCGGGGGTCTCCATCGATGCCATCAGACTGTGTCTCTTCCCCTTCACGCTAAAAGACAAGGCACTCTATTGGTTGAGGACGCAGGCTGAGGGAGTCTTTACCACTTGGGACGAGTTGGCGAGTGCATTCATTGATAAGTTCTATCCTCCCTCCAAGACGGTGAAGATTCGGAGCGCTCTTATGTCCTTCAAGCAAGGACCCCAAGAGACGCTCTATGAGGCTTGGGAGCGTTTTAAAGATCTGCAGCATCAATGCCCGCACCATAGCATTGAAGATTGAGAGCTAGTTCATAGCTTCTACATTGGTCTCCAACCGGGGAGCAAACAAATTATTGATGCCACGGCGAATGGTGCTATCTTATCAAAGACTCCCGAAGAAGCTACAGCCCTAATTGAGGAGATGGCCTCAAACAATCAACAATGGGGCGATGAGCGAGGACACTCTACGTCCTCCTTGAAGCCGACTAGTATCTATGAAGCGAAGGCCGTAGCGGAGCTTACAAGCAAGTTTGATTCTCTCCACAAGGTAGTGGAGAGACTGGAGAAGTTTATCACGGAGCCCCAAGGAACCCCTTCCACCTCCGCACCAACGAACCAAATGTGTGATTGGCAAGACCAATCTCAAGCCATGTATGTGGGAGGAGAGCAAGGAGAAGGATCCTTGGAGCAAGTACAATATGTCGCGGGGAACCAAGGGTATTGGGCCAATCCAGCCACAAGAAATCATCCCGGATTCTCTTACGCCAATAATGAAGGAGCTTTGAACCCGCCACAACCACCACCTCAACAAGCTCGACCACCACCCCAACAACAACACTATCCATCGAGGGGGCCTCCACAACAAAGTTTCCAACCGAAGCAACAAGTTCCACCTTATAGGCCGCCCGGATACAATCAAGGGTGGAGAAATCAAAATCAAAACCCTCCACAAGCTCAACAACAATCCGACTTCGAAGCTAGAGTGGAGGCGTTTATGGTCGAGCAAAAGAAGGTCAATGCTACCTTGAAGGCGGGGCAAGACTCCCTTACAACCGTTGTGGCTCAAATATCGGAGCAATTGGCGTTGCTCAATCGGAATACTCAACAATTGCCGGCGCAACCTGAGCAAACCCCACGGGGCAACACCGGCCACATCAATGCCGTAGTTGCCGTTACTACTAGAGGCGGGAAGGATACCACCCCCGCCATGATTCCTACCGAGGAGCCCGTGGAGGAAAGTTTGGAGCCAATTGAGCCGGTAGTTGAAGTTGAGAAGGAGAAAGAGCCGCAAGAAAAGGAGAAATCTAGAGCGGAGAAATTGATTGAGGAGAGGCGCTTCATGCCACCGGTCCCATTCCCCCAAAGGCTTGCTAGAGCGAAAATGGAGAAAAGGCTAGCAAAGTTTCTCGAGTATCTAAGAGGGGTTAGCCTCAACATTCCCTTCCTCGACGCCATCGTGGAAATCCCCACATATGCTAAATTTCTAAAGGATTTGATTTCAGGGGGGAAGAGGAAGGAAAAGATCATGCTAGCCGAGGAGGGCTCTTGGTTCACCAAGAGAGAAAAGGAGCCGGCCAAATTCAAAGATCCGGGGAGTTTTCGGATTCCTTGCACCTTGGGCGGCGTCCCTTTACAAAAAGCGTTGGTGGATTTAGGGGCTAGTGTAAGCCTCATGCCTCTCTCCATGTTCCTAAGTCTAAACACCGGGACGAAGTTGAAACCTACCGACATGCGGATACAATTAGCTGATGGACGGATAACAAGGCTGGTAGGGATCGCCGAAGACATCCCGCTACAAGTCCCGGGGGGAATATGCTTGCCATGTGACTTCGTGATCATGGACGTTAAGGAGGAGGGAGATACGTCATTGATACTTGGACGCCCGTTCCTCGCCACCGCCGGAGTCATTATCGACGTGCGAGAAGGTACCCTAACTTTAAACGTCGGCAACATCGAGGTGGAGCTTCACATTCCTAAGGCTATGAAACACATGCCTTACCACGAGGAACTTGACTACATGGACCTCCTTGATGAGGTGATTGAGGAGGCGATCCCCCACTCGATTGGCGCTCTATTCGATGAAGATTTCGAGGAAGGCCCGGATTTAGGCCGAGATGAGAAGATATATGATTCCCCCGACCTCTCCGCTGAAAATGATGAAGGCGACGCTGATGTCGCAAGGATTCGAGAGCTCTGTAAGCTCTCGCAATTAAAGTCTCCGAAGAAAGCTCCGCCGATACGAAAATCGGCGTCACCGGTGAAGCCGTTGACCGGAGCAAATGCTAGCTTGGGGGAGCCTTCCCTCAACACTATTCGAGACGGGAGACCACCGAGGGAGAACACGCCGCCGCAATTTCCGAATCCAAGCGTTCTCCCCGGAAAGTTTGATGGGTGCATATCATATGCGCCAAACATCCCGCATTAATTGAAAATCATAAGGGGTCGAGCTCACGACCTTAAACGAGCGCTTGTCAGGAGGCAACCCGATGGTTATTGCTTTATTTTCATTTTTCTTTTAATTTTGTTTTAGAAATTTTTAGTGTTTTGAGTCGTTCGCCCAAAAATCTTGTGATAACGGGTCCTATTTTTCCTGACAGGAGAGGAGAATGAGGTACCCATCATTAGGAGGATGCACGAGACGACGAGGAGCACCCCAGGAAGGCGCTCGATGCTTAGGAGGAAGATGAAGTCGACTGGAGGAAGAAAGACGGAGTTTAGAGCCCAAACGAAGACAAACAGCAGAAAACAAGGCTCACTCGGCCGAGTATACTAGTCACTCGGCCGAGCACACAAGTTCGTCCGGCCGAGCCGCCCACGAACGAGGGAAGTCTGATGTACCGAACTCTCTGTTTCTTTTCCTGATTTCAGTATAATTGCTACTCGGCCGAGTATATATATTCACTCGGCCGAGTAAACCTGATACGCTCCTAGGGCGAGTCTTGCCGAGTAGCTTGAGCCACTCGGCCGAATGGACTTACTCCACTCGGCCGAGGCTGGCAAGGCCACTCGGCCGAAGCGATAGCGGGTAGGGATTTTCCATTGATCTCGCTCGGCGAGTGACTCAGTCACTCGGCCGAGTCGTAACTTTTCCTATAAAAGGGGGCGGGGTCGGGCTCGTTTTTCGAAACGACACATACCTCAGCGCCCCGACCCTTCAGCTCCCTCGCCCGAACTCGCCCCCTACTCGACCGACCGATGTCACCGCGCCGCCGCTCGGCCTGCCACCACCGGCCGAGCCACCGCCGCTCTTCGCCCGAGTCACCGCCGGCGGCCACGTCTCCGGCCACCTCCGGTATCGCCTATTTAGCCTATTTCCCCCCTTTTTGTGTGTTTTTCGAGGATCCATGCGTTAAACGAACCCCAAACCCAAATTAATTTCTATATCTATCTATTATTCCCCTAATGCTCCATACGTTTTGAATATTACCTGCTGATATCTCCATTTCATGCGCAGGTTGTTTTTGGGAGCTTAGGGGAGCCCAGGGAGCTTCCAGGGACTGATTTGGGCTTCGCGGAGGCGTTGTCTTCGCACGCTTCTATTGCTTTGCACTCGCGGCGTGTCGTGGTATACTCTTTCCTTTCTTTTGCACACGCCGCACTTTTCACGCTTTTTGGCGCGCGCTTGGGGCCCATATGCCGCCCCAGACATGGCCGAGGTCGAGGAGAGCTTCCGCCAAGCGGAAGCGGTCGGATGACACCGGTCCCTCCCACGAGTTGGAGGACTCTCCTCCGCCTTCTCCCACACACCCCGTCCACCCAGCATAGCCTGCAGAGCCCGCACAGCCCATACACCCCGCACAGCCGCTCCACAGCCACCACCTCCGGCTCCACTTATCGGGCCGCTGGGGATCACGTTCCGGAACGACGCACACCACGTCGCTTTCGAGCGTATCTCCCAGCGCTCGATCTTACCCTCCAGGTTTGCACACCTTGCCGACCTAGGACGCCTGGGTGTACTAGAGGGGATGCTCACGTTGTACGACAACGTGGGCTGGCGAGATTTCTTTCAGGTGTCGGCGGATACGTTTACCCGCCCGACACTTGAGGTACTTAGTTCGATCGCCAGGACCGACGAGGGATGCTCGTTTCGGTTCATGGACCGGGAGTGCCAGGTCACTCTCGGTATGATGAGAGCCTTCTTCTCGTGGCCCGATGTCCCCGGGGCCGACCGAGGTTACGCCCCCACCCATATCCCCCCACCTTCCTTCGACGCCGGTGCCTTCTGGGCCCGGATTACGGGTCTTCACGCTGCCTTTGACCCTAGTAGGGCCAAGGCCTCGGCCATTGTCCATCACTGCCTCCGTATAGCTCAGCGCCTTATGGCGACGACCTTTTTGGCCAGATATTGTAGGAATATGATGCCCTCAAGGCCATTTATTCCTGTGTGAATAGCACAAACATCTTGTTCGAAATAACAGTAAGCTGTTTGGTAATAATTTATCTAAGTTATATTGTAATGTAGTTAACATTAGATATCAACTTAGGTAAAGTCCTGAGACTTTATGCAAGGTCAAACGGGTATCGAGATGAGTATCTCGATCATGGAGAAACGTTTGACCGTCTGTAGCATAAGTCTGAAATGGTTCGTGGTTGTAGATGTTTCGAGACAAGGATATCGAAACATCGGATAGACCATTGTGTCTTAGTCTTCACCGTTTAGCGGTGGCGATGATCTCATGATCGCTTGACTTGGCAAAGTCGAAGACAAGATACAGGTGCTCATTAGAATGAGTTCACTGAACGATCCACTAGAGTTATCACATGGTTATATTGACCAATCTGTCAGTGATAACTCTGAGTGATGATAGGATAGTTGGTCTTTTGACTTGAGGTCATTTTGACGGACCTGTGCGTGAACGGTGCCACTTAGATCAACTGACCTAGCTTCGAGGCAAGGCCTGTCGAAAGGTCTTTTGATTGGGTGTCACTTGAAACGTACGAGGCGAGTAATGACCAAGAGAGGATTCGTCTCTCCCGGTCAATGGGAGTTAGTGTCGTAGAGTTAGTTCGGTCTTTAGTAAAAACTCTGCGCAGAGTATGTTGGAAGAAGTCCAACATTAGTTGACTAAAGATCGATAGAAACTAATCGGAGTCAAGTTATTGGGGTTGACAGTTTGACCGTACCCCAGACTTGATCCGAACGACATATTTAAGACGAAGAGACTATAACTACGGAATTCATCACGGAAACAGTCAGGTGGTCCTGACAATACTCATGTCAATGAGTTAACCACATAATGGTGATTCCTGAAGCAGGGACGGCAACCACTGCTCGTGGTCACTGCCGTATAGGGCTTCGAGCCCAACCTGTTGTAAGGGTCAGGCTGTAGGGTCTTACACAGAGTGCAACGCTTCGTCTAGTAATAGGTAGAAATTAGTTAGGGAGAATATTTGCATTTGATGCAAAAGAAGAGATAATTGCATTTGATGCAATATGATAATTTAAGCTTAGATAGGGACTATTTTGCATTTGATGCAAAAGTAATTAAATGTGTATTAAATTGTTTAATACAATATTTAATGAAATAAACACAAGGAAAAATTCACGGGTAAGACGGGAATGTCCCGATCTACGCCCAGGTTCGAACGGCGTCCAAATCGGACGCCAAATGCCCAAGTTATGGCCAAAACAATAAAACCCAAGCCCATGTTGACATCAGCCCAAGGGGCTGAAAGGGGACCAAGCGGGCGGGCGCCCAAACCCGTAAAACAGGTGGGCACCCCGGCCCGCCCACTGTGCGGGCGGGCGCCCTGACCCGCAAAGCGGGCGGGCGCCCAGGCCCGCATTGCGGGCGGGCGCTTCAGGCGCCCACCCGCACAGCGGGCAGGCGCCCGGCCCGCTGTGCGGGCATGGGCGCCCAGCCCGCCCGTACAGCGGGCGGGCTGCCTGCTGAACGGGCGCCTGTGCCCGGTTGCGGGCTGAGTCACATGGGGCCCACTCTGTGGGCCCCACAGCTTAGGGTTTTGAACCCTATGCAGTTTAATTTGTGACGGCTGGTTCTTGTACGAATTTGGGGTTTTGGCTGAACTTTGGACACTCAATTGGAGGGTCAAACGAACTCCGATTGACTAACTGTTTTTTCCTATGGGTTCACCGTTGAACGCTTGTCGTATTGATAGGTTGTATCAATCCTGAAGCTCAACGGTGACTGAGTTAAAATTCACGGAAGTTTGCACTTTGTGAAGTGCAAACTAACTTGATTTTAAATTAACTCTATTTTTAGTCCCACATCGGATTTTGAGAAAAGGGGAGAGTCCACCGCCTATATAAATAGGGGTCTCCCCCTTCCTCAAAACGCGTCCCAAGCTCTAGATCTGAGCGGCTCTCGTAAATGTTGGAGCACGCTCGGATCTAAGCTTAAATAAATATTTCTCTATCTCCCTAAAATTCTGCCTTACTCCTGCGGGCTCTAGCAAAGCCACAAAGGAGTTTGGATTCTGAATTCGAAATCTTGGCGGAGGTTTCACTTGCGTGAAACTTTCTTCGGCGGTTGGTTGGCTCGGCGGCACGGGGATTGATCGCCTCGGGATGCGGAGCGGTTCGAGGAGCGGTTCGGGGAACGGTTCAAGGAGCGGCTCGGCGTGGGACGGGAGCAGCTCGGAAGACGGCGCGGAACATCTCGCCTGCTCCAGGGCTGAGATTCCGGGTATGTGGTTAAAGTAGTTTATTAGCATTTAGTTTAGTTTAATCGCAGTAGGCTAGATCCTTCTTGGGATGGTCAGATCCATCCCAAGTCGGCATAGATCTTGGCATAGGGTCTTGGACCTTAGGGCTAAGTTAAAAATTGTTTTTAACTGCATGTTAATTAGTTAACATAAGTTTTTCTTCCGCTGCAAATGTTTTTTTGTGTCTATGTTCCGTCCGACTTAGGACGGGACTAGAATTTTTGTACCCTAAGGGACCGCGAATTCCCTACAGTGGTATCAGAGCTTGTTGAGCTTGAGTACGGGTTCTCGGGTTATGAGCCGACCCGAAGTAATCGCTCTTACCGTACCAAGTCCCGATAAGATGGTGATCTTATAATGGGTTGGGCATTGTCGAGAGGCATGCCGTAAAACAAGTTTCTGAGGTATCTTGTGACGGGTCTAGGGTGCCATGGACGATGGGCCTTAACAGCGTCGCAATGATATCAGAGTGATACCCCTACAGTGGTATCGGAGCCTAGGTTTGCGTAGCGATCTAGGTACTGCGATTTTGATTAAACGTGTTAATGCTTTTAAATACTTTCAAAAGTTTTTAAAGTTATGAGATAATATTTTAAAAATGTTTTAGATGTTCAAAAATTCTTTTTGATAAATTTTGAACATGGAAATTTTTTTTTAAATGACATTTTAAAATTTATGTGATAATTTTTAAAACCAATTTTAAATCTTTTAAAATTTATGCGATAAGTTTAAATTGCCTAAAATTTTATTTGATAAATTTTTAAGCTTGA
Source organism: Scilla litardierei (assembly GCA_030789695.1). Lineage (NCBI taxonomy): Eukaryota > Viridiplantae > Streptophyta > Magnoliopsida > Asparagales > Asparagaceae > Scilla > Scilla litardierei. The sequence goes on from CM061134.1 coordinate 150,491,509, forward strand.
AAGTTTTAAAATGATGTTTTAATTTTATGAGATAATTTTAAAACTGATTTTAAAGATTAAAATTTTTATGCGATAAATTTTTTTTTTTAAGTAGCATGCAAATTTATGATTTTAAAATTAAGTTTTTATGAGATAAAAATAAAATAATTTCAAAATCATATTTTAAATTTAATTGTTAAATTTATGTTTGCATGCAAAAATTGTTTATGCGATAAACTTAGTATATTTAAATGTTAAATAGTTATGCACTATCTTTATGCGATAAATTAGTGTAGCTTTATTTTAATGGCTTGACAATCTTGTCCCTTATTTGATAACACAAGACAACCCTTTTAGGTTAGCCATTAAAAATGATTAAAATTTATTACTTGAATTTTAATGACATGCTATGCTTTAATAAATCATTAACAACAATATTAAAGACCTAATTCCTGATTAGGGTAGTCCTTTAAATGAATTTTCAAATTCTAATTGTTATAATTAATTTTCATTAAAGGACTTCGCTTCTAGCGTTGTTAAAAATTTATTAAAATCCTAATAACGATTAGGGTAGCACGTGAACCTTATAGTTGATAAGGACTTAATAAAAGTTATTAAACAAATCCTAAAAATTTTGAATTTAAGGATTCAACTAGTTGATAGGATTAATTAGTTGTTAATAAAAGCTGTTTAGTCTATGGCATACATACAAAAATGACAAGCTTCATTCAATGGACCATGATCCAGTCAATGTGCTTGGCTAAGAGTTCTGGGTCAACCCTTGCTAGTCCAAGGGGTAGTGATCCTGGTTTAGTCAATTCCCTGGCTGAGTTCCGCTGGACCGCAATGTCGCGAATCATGATTGTATGACACCCTGGACTATATCTAAGTCAAATACGTTAATGATCTTTTTCAAGATTAGCCGTAGCCCTCCTTGTTTTAGGGGTTAGCAACTATAGGGCCTGTGTTATAGTTGTTGAGATACACTCAAGCTGTGACATGGCAACCCTGTAGAAACCAACTTCTTAAATACATAAGATGACATCTTGACTTGACCCAAACCGACGTTGTCGTGAATACACCGAGCGGCGGCGCAAGTTTAGTCAAGGATGTAGTCTGCCTAGATGTAGTCTAAGACCTGACCCAAACCAACGTGTCGTGCATACACCGAGCTGCGGGGCAAGTCAGGCTAGACATGAAAACAAGGGTCCGACTAGACTAGACATTGTGATTTGGATGAGCACACTCATGATCACGAATGGCTAGGGGCAAAAACCGATTAAGAGAGTCATATCCGATATGATCGATGAAGAGTCATCTTCCGATCGCAGAGTCAATCAACTTGTTGAGCTACACTCAAGGTTGTTTAGACTCAAGGTGATTGGAACTCTTACCCATTAATTTTAATTCGATTAAATCGTTCGTTATTAAGCTTTAAAACGTTCGTAAAATTAGTGGGAGGGTATAGATAGATAAAAGCCAATCTACCTATATTTAATATTGAACATATGCTAAAACTAGGGCAAGACTATGTTTACCGAAAGAATCAATTGATAATATTGGAATTAGTTAACTGGTCAATAAGTTGATTAATTGAATATCAAGTTAAATTCTAATTGATGTAATTAAAACTATATTCTCGTTGACATTAATGACCTTCTAAAGAACAGACTTAAGAAATATGATTTCATTAAGTTCTGGGTCCAATAAATAAATTAAAGCTACATGTCACTCGTCTCTATATGAGGCAGCTTGAACATATAGGACATTCAAAGTATGTTTCTCCCTACAACTTGTCGAGCTACCCTCAAGGTTGTATGGACAAACAATTTTGATCCGCAAAGTTCGAGAATTCGATTAAACCGTTTTGAGTCGAATACGAGTGCATGAGCGGTGCAAGACTATATATCCCAACCGGATCTTGAGACAAGCAACTTCTTGAGCTACACTCAAGATTGCAAAGCTCAAGAGTTTGGATACATAAGTTGCTTGCATAGCTATTTATTTATGTTGATATCTAAATGTGATTTAGAAAAGGGAAGAATGCACTTCGGAAAGTCAATTGAGAAAGTTAGTTTAATTTATCATTAGTAAAGGCATAAGTAGGAGGAAATGAAAATGTGACATATTTTGATGTCACGATTTCAGAGTGAATTGTTATACAAAAGACGTTTAACACATTTTGACGAATGTCGTCACATTGCTTCTGAAGTAATGTTTTGTGTTAAGTAATTTGTAAATAACTAAATATATATTAAATGTTAATATATAAATACACAAGATAGTAGCAAACTTATATGGTAAAATTAGACTAGGCCATATCTAGAGATTAAGCTTCACAAGTCACATAAAGAGGGGTCTGACCTCTCGTATTATGAAGTCTACGGACACTTGTGAGTCTTAGCCTCTTAGATACAATGGCCGAAACCCATCTGTGAGACAGTGGGAGAATGAGTTGTCGAACTCAGTCTCGTACATACTGATGTACCCGAGTCTACTTTTAACAAAATAAGTTATTCGTATATTTTATTAAGACACGTGTTCTTGATGAAACACAAGTCTGATAAAATAAAGAACGAAATGCCTAAAGTATTTAAACTGATTCGATTAGATCGAATGGTCAAATACTTAGCTACATAAAATCTTGTGTAATTAAAAGAAAATGTGATTTTCTCTCAGGTCAAGTCTGTTAACACATCAGTGTGTTAAAAGGTATGAATCACACTTAATTAGATTTAGTGTGATCCATTGTAAGTGACTCTGAGTTAAGTCCTCCCTCTGGGTTAAGTCCCAGATAGTAATGCCTAGGTTTTGATAAAGTTCTATGAGAACATTATCAATAATATATTCAATAAATCAATCGTAAGGAAGTTGTATTATTACTCGAATCTCGTGAGATGAAATGTCGAGTTAGACATCATAACTGATGATGACTTAGTCAACTTCTAGGATGAAATTCGGAGTAGTAACTCCGATTTAAAACTTGATGCAATCAGAATAGGTCCGTGTGCGTAAATAAATTTGAGAATTTAGTTTACGTACCAAAGGAAAATGTTTTCTCACTTTCTGCAAGTAAATCTTTAAGTTGAAAGGTTGGTGCAGAAAGAAAATAGTGAAGTACGATCATGTTGGACGAGAACGGTTTTCATCCTAATTTCTTTAAAATGGATTATGATGAAACCGGTTTTGCCAACAGATGTGTACAGATCTACTCGGACCAAAGCCGATGTAAAACACTTAAGTTGACCATGAAAGTTGGATCATTCACTTATAAGTTCGTTTTTCTAAATATGATTTAGACGGACCAACTTATATGAATTGGCCAGAGAATTTTCAAGGTCAGTGGGAGTGTGTAAATTACATGCGAGACATCAAAGAGATGGAACATATATTTTGATTAAGTAATCAAAGAGTTTGATTATTTATCAGAAATGAATATGAACCATTTGAAATGACCAATAACTAATTTGAAATTATTATCGTAAGATACGATAAACTGGATAAGATCCAAGTAAAATAAAATATTATGGATTCCGACAGACCAAATGAATTATTTGAATGAGATTCAAATAGTTGGTCTGACATTAACATAGAAACCCCTTAAGTCTATAGAGTAGACGGCTTTAGCAGATCCACTCACGAAGGCTCTATCACATGAAGTCGGGAAAACTTGTGTGTAAAAACGATATTAGATATCGAGATAAATGGGCCTGAGTGCAAGTGGGAGATGTAGGAATATGATGCCCTCAAGGCCATTTATTCCTGTGTGAATAGCACAAACATCTTGTTCGAAATAACAGTAAGCTGTTTGGTAATAATTTATCTAAGTTATATTGTAATGTAGTTAACATTAGATATCAACTTAGGTAAAGTCCTGAGACTTTATGCAAGGTCAAACGGGTATCGAGATGAGTATCTCGATCATGGAGAAACGTTTGACCGTCTGTAGCATAAGTCTGAAATGGTTCGTGGTTGTAGATGTTTCGAGACAAGGATATCGAAACATCGGATAGACCATTGTGTCTTAGTCTTCACCGTTTAGCGGTGGCGATGATCTCATGATCGCTTGACTTGGCGAAGTCGAAGACAATATACAGGTGCTCATTAGAATGAGTTCACTGAACGATCCACTAGAGTTATCACATGGTTATATTGACCAATCTGTCAGTGATAACTCTGAGTGATGATAGGATAGTTGGTCTTTTGACTTGAGGTCATTTTGACGGACCTGTGCGTGAACGGTGCCACTTAGATCAACTGACCTAGCTTCGAGGCAAGGCCTGTCGAAAGGTCTTTTGATTGGGTGTCACTTGAAACGTACGAGGCGAGTAATGACCAAGAGAGGATTCGTCTCTCCCGGTCAATGGGAGTTAGTGTCGTAGAGTTAGTTCGGTCTTTAGTAAAAACTCTGCGCAGAGTATGTTGGAAGAAGTCCAACATTAGTTGACTAAAGATCGATAGAAACTAATCGGAGTCAAGTTATTGGGGTTGACAGTTTGACCGTACCCCAGACTTGATCCGAACGACATATTTAAGACGAAGAGACTATAACTGCGGAATTCATCACGGAAACAGTCAGGTGGTCCCGACAATACTCATGTCAATGAGTTAACCACATAATGATGATTCCTGAAGCAGGGACGGCAACCACTGCTCGTGGTCACTGCCGTATAGGGCTTCGAGCCCAACCTGTTGTAAGGGTCAGGCTGTAGGGTCTCACACAGAGTGCAACGCTTCGTCTAGTAATAGGTAGAAATTAGTTAGGGAGAATATTTGCATTTGATGCAAAAGAAGAGATAATTGCATTTGATGCAATATGATAATTTAAGCTTAGATAGGGACTATTTTGCATTTGATGCAAAAGTAATTAAATGTGTATTAAATTGTTTAATACAATATTTAATGAAATAAACACAAGGAAAAGTTCACGGGTAAGACGGGAATGTCCCGATCTACGCCCAGGTTCGAACGGCGTCCAAATCGGACGCCAAATGCCCAAGTTATGGCCAAAACAATAAAACCCAAGCCCATGTTGACATCAGCCCAAGGGGCTGAAAGGGGACCAAGTGGGCGGGCGCCCAAACCCGTAAAACGGGTGGGCGCCCCGGCCCGCCCACTGTGCGGGCGGGCGCCCTGACCCGCAAAGCGGGCGGGCGCCTAGGCCCGCATTGCGGGCGGGCGCTTCAGGCGCCCACCCGTACAGCGGGCAGGCGCCCGGCCCGCTGTGCGGGCATGGGCGCCCAGCCCGCCCGTACAGCGGGCGGGCTGCCTGCTGAACGGGCGCCTGTGCCCGGTTGCGGGCTGAGTCACATGGGGCCCACTCTGTGGGCCCCACAGCTTAGGGTTTTGAACCCTATGCAGTTTTATTTTTGACGGCTGGTTCTTGTACGAATTTGGGGTTTTGGCTGAACTTTGGACACTCAATTGGAGGGTCAAACGAACTCCGATTGACTAACCGTTTTTTCCTATGCGTTCACCGTTGAACGCTTGTCGTATTGATAGGTTGTATCAATCCTGAAGCTCAACGGTGACTGAGTTAAAATTCACGGAAGTTTGCACTTTGTGAAGTGCAAACTAACTTGATTTTAAATTAACTCTATTTTTAGTCCCACATCGGATTTTGAGAAAAGGGGAGAGTCCACCGCCTATATAAATAGGGGTCTCCCCCTTCCTCAAAACTCGTCCCAAGCTCTAGATCTGAGCGGCTCTCGTAAATGTTGGAGCACGCTCGGATCTAAGCTTAAATAAATATTTCTCTATCTCCCTAAAATTCTGCCTTACTCCTGCGGGCTCTAGCAAAGCCACAAAGGAGTTCGGATTCTGAATTCGAAATCTTGGCGGAGGTTTCACTCGCGTGAAACTTTCTTCGGCGGTTGGTTGGCTCGGCGGCACGGGGATTGATCGCCTCGGGATGCGGAGCAGTTCGGGGAACGGTTCAAGGAGCGGCTCGGCGTGGGACGGGAGCAGCTCGGAAGACGGCGCGGAACATCTCGCCTGCTCCAGGGCTGAGATTCCGGGTATGTGGTTAAAGTAGTTTATTAGCATTTAGTTTAGTTTAATCGCAGTAGGCTAGATCCTTCTTGGGATGGTCAGATCCACCCAAGTCGGCATAGATCTTGGCATAGGGTCTTGGACCTTAGGGCTAAGTTAAAATTGTTTTTAACTGCATGTTAATTAGTTAACATAAGTTTTTCTTCCGCTGCAAATGTTTTTTTGTGTCTATGTTCCGTCCGACTTAGGACGGGACTAGAATTTTTGTACCCTAAGGGACCGCGAATTCCCTACAGATATGAGCCGGGCACGATGTACACGCCGGAGCTCTACATGCTCTACGCGATGACACGGCCCAGAGCTCTATCTAGGGATGGCGATGAGCTGGTCCCCGCCGTCGTGATTGATGTCGCGGCTTGATTTTTGGACCGCATCATTGTATCAGTGGGCGATCGCTCACCGATATGCTGCGGCGGCCTGATCACCTTGCTTGCCCTTATGACCGGCGAGGACTTCCCCGACGACCTGCGACAAGCACCGGGCCCCACTTCTCTGTCGATTGATGTTATGGCCCGGATGAAGATGCTTCGTCCGTACGGTGAGCGACACTAGGTCTGGTTGCACGGCCCTTACGGTGCCGATTACATGATTCTTCCGAGCCCAGCTCGGACTCAGATTGCACCGGCCCATGTCAACTGACTCCCTGCGATGGATGTTCTGATCCCAGCCGCATACGTGCTCGAGGCCGAGGAGGCCGAGCAGGCCCACGCTGCCCCCGCAGACCCTGTTGCACCTGCCGAGCCTGCTGCCCATGTTGACCCAGTGGCCCCTCAGCCTATCCCTGATGTTTCTGCTGCTCCTGACACCTCTGTCCACACCTCTGTCGGTGTCGGGAGTACCTTAGCTGAGCCCACTTCCACTGCTTCCGAGCCTGTCACCACCACCACTGCCCCTGTCTGCTGAGCCCGTTTCCTCTGTCCCACCCGAGCGCCCGTCGACCATAGTTGAGTGTGGAGAGCCCTCTTTTGCCACCGCTGTAGAGACCGTAGTCTCCGCCTCTGTCTCCACCGCTGTTGTATTTTCTGAGAGTGTCGTGGCGTCTGTCCACACTTCTGTGCCACCGACCTCTCTGGCCGCCTCGCTGCCTCTTTTGTATTCTTCTTTCGTTGCTGCTGCCTCCACTTCTCACCGTCCTGCCCAGCCTCGCACTGAGGCCAGGCCCCCACTTGCGAGTGCAGCACCTTTCGTTCCCTTGCCTGCTGAGCCCGTCACCTACGCTACCAGAGTACGCCAGCCCCGCCCTGCACAGCCCAGACCGGTGCATCCCTCTGCACCACCTCCCCCTGACACTGTACTTCAGAGCATTCGTGCTCTAGAGGGGGCGGTGAGTGGCCTCAGAGGCGACCTTAGGACCTTGACCGCCACCGTCACTGTGATGGCTGGCCGCTTCGACTTGCTCCCGCAGATTCACTACTGTCTTACCCAGGTCCTGGAGCGTCTCCCCGCGTACCCCCGCCCACCCAGTAGGTTCCCACCCCCACTTCCACACACACTCAGCCTGCTACCACTTACACACCCACACCTGCTCAGCAGCCTGCACCACCACCACGACCTTCGCCTCAGGACGGAGACGGCGCAGCACCACCTTCTTAGGCACCCTTGATGCCATCGATTAGTTTTGCCGTTGTGCTGCCCGTTTCTGCTGGGTCCTGATGCATTTTTGTCCACCCCCCCCCCTCACTCATTTTGGGATTCTCATTCTGATCATATCTTTATATATCTTTTTTTGGGAGAGAGGGAGAGTTTTTGGTGCCACATCTATATATCTGTATCACTCCTATCTTTGCATGCATCATGTCCGCATCATATTTTTCATTTCTTTATTTTTATTTTCTTTTTTCCCACATGCATGCATCCTCACTTACCCCTCACATTACTTGTCTCTCGGTGTGCCACACTTTGCACATTGAGGACACTGTGCCATTTAGCTTGGGGGAGTGAGTTCTCACGTTCTTTTTGATTTGCCACCCTTATTTTTAGTTTTTCACACCATTTTCCGCCTCTGCACTTATTTTCATCCATTTTCTTTTATTTTACCATGCATCACATTTTTCTTATTTTTCTGTGTGCCGCATTGTAAATAGTTCTATTTTCCCTTTATCTTTATTTCTTTTTTTTTCATCTCATGCTAGAGATGACCTTTCTGTGATGATGATGACGTGGAGTTAGCTTACTCTATTTGCATGCTTTATTTGTCATGTCCTAGACTTTATTCCTGATATCATATGCTATGACTTGCCTTGAATCTAGAGATAGTAACCCACACTTTTTCCACATGAAAATGGATGAAATTTTATTATTAGCTGAGTCTGAATATTCATATGTATGCTATCACAGAAAACACACCAAGATTCACGCATTGAATGCTTATATCTGGAGTACCGATTTCTTTTCCTATATCACTTCTATATGCATGAATTGTACATTTCACTTCAGGATGATTGAATGATGTTAGCTATGATAAATCTGGATTAGTTAGCTTTTTTGTGATCGAAACTGAGTAGATTAGATTGCCCTGCTGAAGTTGTCGTGCATGTCTTATAGAGTGAACCGAGAGATATATTTATTTCTTTCTTCACAAATCTTGAACATCATTTCTCTACTTTTAAAATCATTGGTGAATCTCCCCTTAGCGATTCTATTATATGGCATTTCCCCGCTATTAATTCCTAGCTCCAATTTTCCCGAATTCAAAAAAAAGGAGAAAATATTCTTGTATATCATTATCTCTCTTTGAGTTGGGATCGTTGTGTATATATGCTATATCAAAAAAAAGAAAAAAAGAAAAGAGGAAAAATCCTCAATAAAAGATCCCATCTCACTTTCTTTCTTTCTTCTCTCTTTTCGTGTTCATTTTTATTACTTTTGGAGCTTTATAAAAATGGGGATGTGAATATTTTTTATGCCACCATGCTTATAGATAAGCTTGGGGGAGGGAATCCATTGATGTGTGAGAGAGTGACTACTTGACGTTGCACGACAACCTAGGCTAAGTAATATTCTATACTCGGTGAGATTATTTTTAGCTTTACTAAGTCCAGAAATCTAAGCCTAGCATTCATATCATGAAATCCACACTTTTCTATTCTCTCTACTCTATTGTGTGATACTCTTTTACTCCTCATAGAAAGCATTCAATTGAAAAGTGTGTGATCTGCGATTTGTATACCGCTTTAAATGATTCAGACGATGTTAATTCTAAAATTATTCCGTTTTTCATGATTATATCGTTGTTCGTGGGTTTTCTATTTCTATTTGCACTATTATACTATGATATCAAAATAAAACTCTTTGACATGTATTTTTCATTCAGTGCATGCTATATGAGTAAGCGAAACCCACGTCCTGAGAAAATGATCTAGCAGCTTCCCTCTTCGCTTCTTTCTTCCTTCTTCGTTTTCATTTCGTTTTTCATTCTTCTCCGCTTTTCATTTTTTTTCATCTTTCGCCGTTTTCGTTTTCCGAATCCACCGGGTTCGCCTTTTACTTATCTTCCTCGAGGACGAGTAAGAGGTAAGCTTGGGGGATTTTGATCACTCCTTATTTTACACTTTTTTCCCGCATGTTTACATGCCATTTAGATCGCCCAAATCATGTTTTTCACGATATATCGACGATATTGCGATGCTTTTCACGATTTGTTGTTTTTGTCGCATTTCTGGTGATTTGGAGCGATTTGGAGTGATCTCGAGATGCGCTTACTCCAGAGGGTCACCGACGACCTCCCCAAGGGGTATTTTGCTGTTGGAGAGGAGCGGAAGAAGAAAGGACGTCGCAGGAGCGACGAGGAGGCCAAAACAAGCTGTTTGGGCATTTTTGGTGTCCCACTCGGCCAAATTGAGGAGTCACTCGGCCGACCAGCGAGACACCGCTCGGCCGACCAGATCGGATACGTTTCATACATGCACTCGGCCGAGCGACGGAGACCACATCGGCCGAGTGACGAGATCCCGTCCGCCCGAGTGGCGCCCAGACGAAGCCATTCAAAAATCGCCAACTTACTTTTTTCGGCTGCCTGAGCTTCAGAAGACCCACTCGGCCGAGTGGATAATCCCGACCGCCTGAGTACCATGAAGCCATCGGCCGAGTGACGACAACTCACTCGGCCGAGCCGCCCCCGAAGCATAGACCCCTGAAGATCAAGACTTACTGGAAATTTACAGGGTTTCTCACTCGGCCGAGCGACTTTTGTCACTCGGCCGAGTGCGACGCGCTGCCTGTAGCGAAAATTGCGGATTTCAGGCTGCGCAGGGGTATTTTGGTCACAGTTTTTGGACGATTATGGGGGGTATTTAACCCCTGTTTTTACCCTAGTTTTAGAGAGCTTTTTTCTTAGATTTTTGCAGCTTTTTAGACTAACTTTTTTAGCTTTATTCTTGTGATTGGAGAGGAGACAAAAGTTGATTTTTGTTGGATTATTTGAAGAACTCCATTGGGTTGTGTCTCTCTCCTCTAAAAATTCTATTTTTATTGCTTATCTCAATATTGTGATGAATTCTCTTGCTTATTTCATTGATTATTTTTGTGTTTGTGCTATGAATTGTGAGTAGTCTCCACGTCTTGGGGCGTGGGGATGAACCCTACAAGCCCAATTTCATATTTGTGATGAATTGGTGGAAATTTTGCTAGAATTGCTATTAGGGATTAGATTGGGATCGATTTACTACGGATAGCTAGGAGTTCATACCGATTGGGATTTGCAAGAGATTGGATCCCAATTCGATAGGAAACCCTAGAAATCCGAATTGGATTGGAATCGAATTTCCGTAGTATCGGTTTGCAAGAGATTGGACCGATACTAGGGTTTCCGGTTGCAATTCCGTGCCGATACCCGTTTGCAAGAGATTGGACTGGTAGGAACTATCCCAACCTAGGTCGTGGCCCGCGTTTGCACGAGAGTGGGCTCGGTGCGCGACTGAATGATGATGTTGATCCTAATGCTAGCTTCCCTAGGTTAGGGTTTGCAAGAGATTGGACCCAAACCTAGGATAGCTATAGACCGGCAACAGCGCGAGAGCGTGAGCCTGGTTCTACATTCAGTTGCAACTAGTTCATCCAAAATCTTATTCTAGCAATTTTGATACCGATGAACCATATTGACGAGATACGGTGAGTAGCGGGAATTCCCCATTCCCTAGACGTTCTTTATTTGATTTGATATTTCCGTACTTTGTCTGACGATTGTGACAGGATCGCCAAAGGCAAATTTCTCTCTTCTTAAATAGCCAGGTTGATTGGAACAAGCACGGTCATTCGTCCTCCCTGTGTTCGATAACCCGCTCGCCGCTATACCGTGCGCTTGCGGTAAAACTACAACCGTTCTTTGGGTTACATTCCGGAGCGATCAACGAGCAACGAAGATCGTCACAGAAGCTAACTACGGAATAGATCGCTGTTATGGCAAAACAATCATTAGAACAATGATTCTAAATCGATTTCTTATTAGAATCCTAACTTTCTAATAATCCATTTTATTAGGGTTTCACAATGTCAATGGGGGTTATGCTAGAACTAAAGGAATCGAGTATTACCGTGAAGAGGCGGAGGAGCGATGCCGAGCAACCACGGCAACGGAAGAACGATCCGGCTCAGATCTGGAAATGAGGGAAAAATCTGGAGAAATGGATTTTGATGTGGATTTTGGGGGTTTGATGAAGGTTTGGGGAAGATGAGAGATGGGTTGTGACAAGGGAGGGTTTGGATGATGGAGGATGAGCTTGGGATGAAGGATTAATGGCTTGAGGAAGATGGGGGTTCAATGGGGGAGAAATTAGGGTTTTAGGTCGTGAGGGAGGAGAAGAAAACGTTTGGAGGGGTATTTATAGAGATTGGTGGCGGCTAGGGCAAAACTAGGGTTTCCTGCACTGCTTAGTCGGTCAAAGAACAACTGTTGACCGACTAGTTTGAGAACTAGTCGGTCGGTTGACCAACGCAGACCGACTAAGTGTAAACAGTAGCTCCAGTCGAAAACCTGAACTAAGAGTTAGTCGGTCTGAGTACAAAACTTAACCGACTAGTTTAACAACTAGTCGGTCGAAAGATGAACTTAGACCGACTAAGAATGAACAGTACTGATACCAAAATTTAGATGATGTGTTAGTCGGTTAAAGAAGCATTGCCGACCGACTAGTTTGCAACCTAGTCGGTCAACCAACGTTCTTAGACCGACTAACGATAAACAGTAACTCCTGAGAAATTTAGAAAGCCAACTAGTCGGTTCAAGAAGGATTGCCGACCGACTGGATCGTCATCTAGTCGGTCGGTGCCCCTTCTTACACCGGCTAATAAGCACCAAAAGTTCCGATATGGAGCGCAGAGCTCCGGGATCGACTCCTAAGACCCCTAGGCTTGATCTAACAGTAAGATACGACCGTTATGAAGCCCGTCACGAATGACTTACTCCGAAATCGACGATCCTAAGGAAGAAACGAGAAAACACGACGAAACGATCGAAAATGAAAGTTACGGAGACGATAACCACACATGAGGAGAAAATCCACCAAAAGATATATTATAATATAATAAATCCGGATACATGAAAACCAGTCGTTACATGAGAGATGTATGCCCTCAGTTCATTTGTATTTGATGCAAATGGATTTTAAATATAAGATGTAAAAATATTGCATATCATGCAGAAAGGAATTAAATATGTCGTAAAATGTTTACGTGCATATTTTATATAATAAACACATGGAAAAAGGTCACCTAGATGACAGGATCGTCCCAGTCTAAATGCATGTTCAAACGGCGTCCAAAACGGACTCCAAAAGCGAAAGGTAGAGCCATAACAAGCCAAAAGCGCCCAAATATGGCATTGCAGGTCGGGCGTGCCCGTTGCAGTCGGTCGCACCCGACCTGTAGGCTAGACCCGCTCCTACTTGGGCGGGCACATGCGGTGCACATGCCCTCCCAGTCAGGCACCCGCACCCGTGGGTGCCCAGGCCGACTTGGCTGGCGAGCGCTTTGGGCCCTCCAGGCTGGTGGGCACATGGGCCTGCCAGGCTGGCAGGCGCCTGCACCTGTGGGCAGGTGGGACCCGCCTGCCTGCTGCGAGAAGGCACCCAGAACGCGCAGGCGGGCACGCCACATGGATCACCCGTAACTGACCATGGGCCTCACATGGTGGGGCCCACATTGGTTTATGAAACCTTAATAAACTTATGGCGACTGGTATGTGCGTTAAGAAAAAATTTTAGCTAACTTTGTAACATTAGTTGAGGGGTAGATGAACTCGGATTGGGGCACCGTTTTTCTTACGTGTTCACCATTGAACCCTCTTCGCAATGATGAGTGAAATCGCTCTTGGAGATCAATGGTTGGAGAGATTTAATTAACCAAACATTGCAATTGTGAAATGCATGTTGTGTGTTGAGAAAATTCTCCAAACACGTTTAGTCCCACTCTGAAATAGAGAGAAGGGGATGGGTCAGCCGCCTATATAGATAGGGGCCTACCCCCCTCCTTTAAACCTGCACCAAGTCTTCAAATCAAAGAAGCTCCAAATACTTTTAGGCATGCTCGGATTAAGACTTGAATTAATATTCTCTCATTCTCCCTAATTCTTCCTTACTCCTGATTGGGTTCTAGCAAAGCAACGAAGGAGTTCAGATCAGATCCGAAGTCATGACGGAGGATCCACTCAAGGTGAAACTTTCTTTGGCACATGGTTGACTCGGTGATAAGGGTATTGCTCGCCTCGGGCGCGGTTCGGTTCAGGACACGGTTTGGCTCGGAAGAAACGGCACGTGGCATCGCTTCGGAGATAAAGAAAAGTTGCTGTAAATAACGCTTTGTATTCTGCGGAAACGAAGTGAAACGTATGTGACGTCTCCCGCTTATTCATGCTATATGTGTGCAATAATACGATTGGGGTGTGATATTTAAATATTTGTAACCGCAAGCACACAGTGTTGTAGTGTGGCTTGGGGGTCGAACTCAGGGAGGCGTGGATGTGCTTGTGTCAAAGAGGATCAAATTCATCCCATGGGCGAGCTAGCCCGGATCGAATGATGGGTTGTCACGGTAAATGGAATGCAAGGTATAGACAATATAAAGGAAAAACCAGGGACTTTGGTTTCCACCCTATCGTGCGATTCTCGACGATACGGCCTACGGGTAGGATAGCGATCGGAATTAGGGTCTAATGGTGAGACGTTGCCTCTAAGAGTGGTACCAGCGTCCCATGGGCCCGATATTCCGGTCGGTGCCCAGGATGATACGCCAGACTTCCCGGGTTCGATCAGTGGGCACTCCCGTGTCCATTAACACTGATCGACTCCGGGAGCACTAAGCTCGCAACGATAACTCCCAACGTCTCATCCTGCCGCTCCCGCGCGCTAGGATTCGGCGTCTACGCTAAGGGCGTGAGCTATGGCTAGGGAGTCAACCGCCAAGTTTATTCCCCCTTGGCCCAACAGTCAAAGGCGGTCTTTTTCCCGCCGATGACAATAAAACACCCCGTGTAACCGTTAGATTCCTAATCCCTATCGATTTCCTAGACCTATGGACGCATCGGGAAGAGCCCACGAAGGGGTTTCCGCCAAAATCCCAGATTTGGGAACTACTCACACATATTTAGTAAAAAGAGATCTAAACAGAAATCGACCGTAAAAATCATGATCAGACAATAGAAATGCAATGGTAGTAAAGCAATTAAGATAATACTAAATTTTGACAAAGATCTGAAAACTTACAAAAACTGGGAAATTACAGCCGTCACAAACTGATGAAAACAGTAAAAAATAACCAACTCCCGTTTCTGGAAAACCTAGGGGTTCTATATATAGAAAATTGTATCACCCGATCGGTTGACAAGTCAACCGATCGGGTGATCTGCTTCACTCATTTACAGCGCAATGCGGGACTTCACCCGGTCATCTTCACTCAGTCGGTTGACATATGAATGTGACCGGTTGGATCTTAGTACCGTCGGGTGAGGAGGCCGGTTGAGTTGACCGTGTCTTGGCTCTGGAGATTCGACTACAGATGAACCGATCGGGTGAAGGTCACCCGATCGGTTGGTAATCACAATAAAAATCCAGAGACTTTGGGATTTTGAACCGGCCTGCAAACTGACCGGATGACTTCTTGTGAGCTCCAAGCTGCATCCGGGTGGTGCACGCGTGTATCACCTGATCGGTTGAAGATAACCAACCGATCAGGTGAGGGGCAGAAAGATGATATCATCGTCGTTTGACCCCCTGGATCACGCGTGACTCCTCCCATTGCTTCGGGGACTTGCGATATCGTCGTTTTATGTCCCCTATGCCAGTAAACTCCTGCAAAATACGGAAAACACGGAAAAGTGAAAGAAAACAAGAAAACACGAGAAAACGAATATAAGACGGCGGTAAATAATGGAAAAACACGGAAGAAAACATGCGCAAATATATGAAATATAAACGCACGTCAAAATCCCCCAAGCTGAACTCTTCCTCGTCCTCGAGGAAGACGAGTGAGAGTAGGAGCTCGGACAGGGAAAATAGAGAGAAAGAGAGAAAAAGAAAACTCTATATCCTAGATCACCCGTCAGGGCCAACAAAATCAAAAACGACATACCAAGAAAGAAAACACCAAATCACATCACTAAACAAAGGAATACGAGTCCAGACAAGTGCCGTGGGCCCACGCGGTGAAGCGCGAGTGAGTGTGGTCGTGTGCTAGCATACGGTGTCACTATCTATGATGTGCGATAAAGCTCGATATACACAAATCCAGGAAATGACCCAAATATCGATTTGAATTGAATAAAGCGGTGAATATATAGTTCAAGCATACATGAGAATAGAGAGAGAATCGAAACATATCATGCGTCAGGGACTCCACAACTAGGGTTAAGAAAATCACCCCACTATAGCCTAGATTATAGCTAAAAAGTTCCTAAGCCAAGTGTTTTCAAAACCGATGGGGGTTGAGATGATGTGGAGTAGAACACTCGGTGCAAATTCTCGCCTTCCCTTTATTCTCGGCAAGTATGAAAAGATATTCACACGGGATTTTTTTTTGGGTTTTGGGTAATTGTATATTTTTTGGATTTTTGGCTATACAATTTTTTCTTTCTTTTCTTTTCTCTTCTTTTTGGGTTTTTCTTTTCTTTTCTCTTTTTTTTGGATTTTTGGGTTTTTGGCTATACACATGTGTACTCTCCCAAGTGGGAGAACGGTACACGACGAGGGGATTTGCACCAAGTAAAGCAAAAAGGAAATCGGAATCTAAACACTTGGGCAAAGGAAACTATTCTCGCTAATTAGAGCTTGGGCTAAATGGGTTATCCTAGTCCTTAATTGTGGAATCCCGACACATGCGAAATGAAGTATACGATACATATATAGCATGCAGAAGCAAACAGGAGAAACAAATACCGCATATTCAAATCGAAGCATGATAATCTAGGGGTCATTCTTGGACAGGTATATAAAACAAAATCACAAAGTAGAAGCACACCAAACAGCTAGGCACGACGCACGACTCACAAAAAGCTAAGTGGACCCATGATGCGTGAAATGCAAGGGGACTCGATATCCTAGGGTTAGTGAATGTGATTATCGATGCTATGCTAGGTGTGTGTGATTTTGTGGCAATTCATCATAGGGTTCATCTCTAGGAGAAAGAGATAAAAAGAAGAAAAGAAAAAGAAAAGGAAAAAGATGGAGGAAAACGACTCAAATAACAAGGAAAAAGAGACAAATAACGCACGAAGTGCAACTCCCCCCAAGCTGAAACTTGCATTGCCCTCAATGCAATAGAATTCAATACGGGAGGGCAATGAATGAGGGGGGGGATATGCACAGACACAAAAAGACACGAAAAAACAAGAAAGTCACGCGAAACTGAAAATAAGAAATATAAAATAAAAAGCACACCACACGACATGAAAAACAGAAAATAAAAATAAAGTAAAGAAAGAAAATCACACGACACAACAAATAAACAAACACACAAAGAAAAACAAAACACGACAGCACACCCAAAAAATTTGACTTCCCCAAGCTAGACATGACGATGCTAGCAAGATGATATGATCGTGAAAATGAAGAGATATGCAAGGGGGAGGTCAGAAAACAAAATGAAATCAAGAAGCAAGAGATGGGGGGTCCTCGCCCTCCTCGGAAGAGGGTGTGGCTGGGTGGTCGGGGGATGCGGGGTGTGCGCGGAGAAGTGGGGACAGAGGTGGGGGAATAGGTGCAGTGGTGGTGTGAACGATGGGTAGAGTATCGGTGGAGGTGGGTGGTGGTGGAAGTACGGCGATCAATGCGGTGGTAGAAGGGATAGAAATGGGGAGAGAAGACGTGATGGTGATGGTAGTGGGTGGCGATGGGAGAGATTTGGAGCGCATCGGCAATTTCTTGCGGTGCACATATGAAGTGACGACGGAGCAGGTAGGAGGTGGTGTGGGTGCGACAGAAGTGGTCATGAGAGTAGAGGTGGATACGGGGATGGGAATAGATATGGGAGGGGGAGATGATCGCCTAGGTGGGGGTGGGGGAGGTGGGGATGGGTGGGATGGTGGAGGAGAAGAATGTGTCAGGGGATGTGAGGATCGTCGAGGTGGTGAGGTTGGTGGTGAGGGTGGTGGTGTGGGTGGTGGTGTGGGTGGTGGTGGTCCGTGGAGGTGAGTGAGAAGGTGAAGGATGGCGGCCACGTTCCTCTCAAGTGCGAGGAAGCGTGGGTGAGTGAGAAAGGAGGATGGTGATGGGTCCGAGGGGGCAGAGGACGTGGCAAGATCACGGAGGGTTGCGACCTCCCTCTCGAGAGCAAGACGGGCAGAGACTTGGCGGCGACCAAATGAAGTGGATTGACGTGAAGAGGAAGTGGTGCCGACAAGTGATGTGGAAGTAGTGCCGGTGGCAGTGGTCATACCGGTACTGGATAGAAGGCCTAAGGTGGCCTGAGAAAGGCTCACTGAAGGGATAAGGCCAGGAGCAGAAACATGGTGACTCGGGACAGCCCCGATGACTCCCCCCGGACGCAGGTATATCCTGCTCGCCTAAGTGGGCGGCAGGGGACGGTGGTCTGCGTGCGTCCGGGGGAAGGAAAGGAAGGTGTAACCCCGCTAGAAACTCGGGATCGGGCGGAAAAGTCCAATCCGCTACTACAGCAACAGTCATGCGAGCGGTGTTTGGGAGAATGGTGTAGGGGCGAGGGGGTGGCCGTAGTTAAATTCGAAATGACGATCAGGAAGGGGATTAATCATCTGAATATGCCACAGGACGTCAAGATCTAGACGTGAGGGTCCTGCGGCGACGGGAAGACCACGGGGAATGTTGATATTAAATTGGGGATAAGACAATGACAGTGATAATTCCCCCACAACAAATCTTGCCCTTGCCGGCCCGACTAATCTCTAGGAGCTTATAAATAAGCCAGTCGCCGGCATGGACGGGAACAGTGGGGGACCTAAAGCTAATCCCATCATCATCACGAAAAAAAGGGAAAGTCATTGCCCAAAGAATGGAAAGATCGGGGATAGTCACGGTGCCTGACTCATCCCGCGGGAAAAATGCGAAGGATATGATCTTATGGGCCAGACAGAATATAGGATGGATGATGAAGGAGGCCTTGGCCTTACCCCGGGGATAGCGAGGGAGTATGGTGAGGCGGAACCAAAAGTTATCAACGTCAAATTCCGGGGGGTATCCGTAGTGTCGGATAGCGTCATTCCCTAGAATAGGAAAACCAAATATACCATTGATCGTATCCAGGTTGGTGCGGATGGTTTTGTTACGCACCCGGAAAATGACAGTCGACCCCGACTCACAAACGAGTGAGGAAAGAAATTCAAGTGTGAGGGACGGGTAGGACACCGCGGTGGTGTTCAGGAAGGCTAACCAACCTAGGTTTGCGAAAAGAGTCTCGACCTCGGTGAATACACCGAGATCGATAAGTGATTGGGTGTGTGCAAACTTGGTTGATAGATGCCCTCGAGCATCAAGTCTATTGTAGAAGTCTTTTTGCTCTTGGTTCCGAAATTGATACCCATGTGGGCCCAACATTGGGTCCTCAGGGGGGTTAATAGTTGGGGGAGGGCCGAGTGATAGTGCACGTGGTGTATTGGGAGGAGGACGTGTTTGTTTGCGTCTTTTTCTAGACGGTTCCTCCTCCCACATGATACCCTTCACCTTATCTCTATCCCGGGCCATGTGTGCATGTGAGTGATGCAAATGAGTGTAAAATACTATCGAAGTGCACACACACGAACAATCAAGCAAATTAATTATCTAGGGTAAAAATTGAAATTTGAGAAGTGGAGCGAAGTTACCCAGCAGAGATTCGAGTTCTTCGCTTGTAGTTGACCCAATGCCGTGCAATGGGAGAAGTGTGGAGCCGCGGCACTCTTCTTCAGCAAAAATTCGAAAGTAGGGGTGGATATTGTGGATTAGGGCTAGAAAATTGAGAAATAGGAGAGGAAAGAGAGAAAGAGATGGAGAGATGGAAGGGGGAGGTGGAGAGAGAGGCTAATGGAGGAGTGGAGTATGTGGGAGAGAAGTTTTTTGGCCGTTGGGAGAGAGTAGGAGGCGAAACGACGGTGAGAAAACATGATCGGGCGAGGGGATGTGAACGGGTGGGTCGGGGGGGTATTTTATAGGGTTTAAGTCGAACCGGTCGGGTGAGTTGTCACCCGATCGGTTGACTTAGTGGTCGAAAATTTTGGCTGAAGAGTTGCTACAGGTGAACCGGTCGGTTGACATGTCAACCGACCGGTTGACTGCTCCACACATTTTTCCGAGAGTTTAGAGTTTCTCACCCGGTCCCTCAACCAGTCTTGCTTCTTGTCACCCGATCGGTTGACAAATTTTGAAATTTTCCCGAGAGTTTATCCCAGGTCACCCGGTCTGCCAACCGGTCTTTTCTTTCCTCACCCGATCGGTTCATTTAGTGGTAGACACGGCATCTACCTGATACATCCCAACCGATCGGTTGAGTTATAAACCGATCGGTTGAGTTATCAACCGATCGGTTGGGGCCTTATTTTCTGCAAAAACCCACAAATTACCGAAGTTCCACCACGGAAGTTCTTGCGGCTGGATTTATTTATAAAAATAGATAAAATAAAGCTTTAAAAATAATCCTAAAAATTGAAACAAAAGTTTAGAGCATGGGTTGCCTCCCATGAAGCACCTTTGTTTAACGTCGTTGGCTCGACGCCTGTAAATGATGTTCATGGTGGGCGATACGGGTGATGCCTAAAATCCAGCATCTCTTCAGCTCCAGAGCTTGTGGCTTTTGGTGTAGTCGGCGGCTGTAAGAAGATTCGCTCAACTACCCTCCCTTTGTCGACAGGATCCGGGGGTTTCTCCCTCAAATTGGCGTCTACCGCCACCTTTTTCAGGATTCGGACCTCATCACCGGTGAGGTACATGGGCTCCTTCCCCTTTCTCCTCGTAGGAGGAGCCTTAGGGAATCCGGGAGGGGTCACACGTTGGGCGACCGCCTCGTTAGCATCTTTTTCATTAGGTGCGCTAACTCGCTCTCCAAAGCCCCCCAAGCTATCGGGGGGATTCCTCGAGAGTACTTCCCAGGCACTTGTTTCAACAGCTCTATCTTCTTTGTTCTCCAGCATACTGATACTAGGATCGTCCGTGGGATTTGGGTGCTTCATCGACAACCCTAAGTCAAATTCGACTCTTTCTTGGCCGACATTGAGGGAAAGCTTCCTGTTCTTCACGTCTATCAAAACTCCGGCGGTTGCCATAAAGGGCCGTCCAAGGATAATAGGGGTATGCTTGTCTTCCGGCATGTCCATCATCACAAAATCAACCGGTACTTGTACTCCTCTCACATCAACGGGGAGATCGTCCACTATTCCCACCGGGTACTTGACCGAACGGTCAGTAAGTTGTAATGTCATGTCGGTGGGCTCCAAGTCTCCCATCCCTATTCTCTTGTACAGCGATAGGGGCATTAAGCTGACGCTCGCTCCTAGATCGACGAGTGCCCTCTGGATTCGTACTTCCCCAATAGAGCAAGGGATGGAGAAACTTCCTGGGTCTTTGAGCTTGGGCGGATTTACGCGCTGAATGAGGGCGCTGCACTCCGCCGTTAACATGACCTTCTCCTTTCTGGATCCCTTTGTCACCAAGTCCTTCAGAAATTTGGCATATGAGGGAATTGTCTCGATGGCCTCGCGGAAGGGGATTTGTAAGCTCAGATCTTTCACCATGGCAAAGAATTTGCCATAATTCTCATCGATCTTGCTTGGGCAAGCCGTTGTGGGAAAGGCACAACGGGCTTGAATACTCTGAGGTTCCCTTCCTCATCCTTCTTCTTCTCCTCTCCATGGACTCCCTCCGGAGTAGTTGGCTTGGGCGACGAAGCACCGTCGTCATTTAATTTCTCAATTTGTCGTTCCACGACCAACGGTGCTTCCGGTCCTTTGGGGGGGCACTCTCGTGGGTATTTGCGTTCTGCTCCTCAAGATGATGGCGGACACGTTCTCATACTCATGCGTGAGTGCCAAGGTCTGATTTACCCCCCTCGGGTTCACTTCAGGCTGTGGCGGTAATAGATTCTGCGGTCTCTGAAGGTTCGCCACTTGTAACCCCAGCTGGGTCACCTGATCAGTGAGGACTCTCTGTCCCATCTCCAGCTTCAGATTTATCTTCTCCTGGTTGGTGATGTATTGAGTCAAGAGGGACTCAACCGGAGAGATGGCCCTCTGCTGGCCGTATTGCTGCTGGGTGGGCTGCTGATTCCTTAGAGTGTATTGTTGATATTGTTGTGGAGGTTGTTGCTGCTGGAATTGCTGCTACTGAAACTGATGCTGGGGCCTAGCCGGCTGATATATCTGTTGTTGTTGCTGCTGAGTCGGCTGCTGATATGGTGCCCGGTAACTAAGGTTCGGATGATTCTGGTTGTTTGGAGAGTAGGCCGGGTTGGAGTTGGTTCGTGGTGGAAAAGGCGCATTCCCAGTAGGATTGTAAAATAATGCGCTTGCCTGATCCAACGGTGGTGAGATGTCACCACCGTCGAATTCTCCAAAAACTTCGGATGCCACTGCAGCAATCTGTTGTGTATCAGCACCGCCGGCGCCTACCATCAATGCGGAGATCTGGGTCGACAGCAAGTCAAACTTGCTTAACAATTTGTCGACGTCCTCGACCCTATGGATGCACCCAGATCTAGGTGTGGCTCTCTCGTCACACCACCGCTCATTGTTAAATGCCATATTTTCCAGAATATGTCCGGCATCTTCTTCGCTTCTCGACATAAAGGACCCTCCAGCCGCGGCGTCCATGGAAAATTTCAAATCGTCCCTCAACCCATTATAGAACAGATTTATGATCTGCCACTTGGGGAGCTCATGGTGGGGACATCTTCTCTGCATCTCCTTGTATCTCATCCAAGCTTCATGCAAGGACTCGTGGCTGGCCTGGGAGAAGGAGGAGATCTCACTCCTCAGCTTCATGGTCTTCCCTGAGGGAAAGAACTTCGTCAGGAAAGCATTTGAGAGCTTCTCCCAGGTGTTGAATGTATTCGGGTCCTTCCCCCTAAGCCACAGCTTGGCCTTATCTCGCAGAGAGAAGGGGAACAGCTTCAGTTGGATCGCCTTAGTTGTGACACCGTTTATCCGGAAGGTGTCACATTTCTCCAAGAAGGAGTCTAAATGTTCAATCGGATTCTCCATGGGTGCACCCAAAAATTGATCCTGCTGGATCCACGTCATCAAAGATGGCTTAAGCTCGAAGCTTTGGGCCGTAATAGCAGGAGGACGGATGGCGGAGGTGGACTCGATAGATGGCATCGAATACTCCAGCAGGGACTTGTGAGGTGGGGTGTTTTTCCCCATGGTTTCAGGATCCTCTCTTCTTCGCTTCTCGGCGGCCAAACGCCTTAGGGTGGCGTTTATCTCTGGATCAACAGGGATCAAGTTGTCAAGACTTCTTGAACTCCTACGCATGAAAAACAACAAACACCCATGAAGCGAAAAGTGGGAAAGAAACAGATAAGATAAAAAATAAAAATAAAAATAAGAAGATAAAAAGGAAAAAGAAGAATGCGAAAATTATCGCGAGGTAGGGATGAGAGCTAGACACAAGGGTTCATGAAATCAAAAAATAACAAGCACGTTGCCTCCCCGGCAACGACGCCATAAAGCTTGACGTCCCCCGCTTATGCGTGCTATATGTGTGCAATAATACGATTGGGGGCGTGAGATTTAAATATTTGTAACCACAAGCGCACGGTGTTGTAGTGTGGCTTGGGGGGTCGAACTCAGGGAGGCGTGGATGTGCTTGTGTCAAAGAGGATCAAATTCACCCCATGGGCGAGCTAGCCCGGATCGAATAATGGGTTGTTACGGTAAATGGAATGCAAGGTATAGACAATATAAAGAAAAAACCAGGGACTTTGGTTTCCACCCTATCGTGCGATTCTCGCCGTTACGGCCTACGGGTAGGATAGCGATCGGAATTAGGGTCTAATGGTGAGACGTTGCCTCTAAGAGTGGTACCAGCGTCCCATGGGCCCGATATTCTGGTCGGTGCCCAGGATGATACGCCGGACTTCCCGGGTTCGATCAGTGGGCACTCCCGTGTCCATTAACACTGATCGACTCCGGGAGCACTAAGCTCGCAACGCTAACTCCCAACGTATCATCCTACCGCTTCCGTGCGCTAGGATTCGGCGTCTACGCTAAGGGCATGAGCTATGGCTAGGGAGTCAACCGCCAAGTTTATTCCCCCTTGGCCCAACGGTCAAAGGCGGTATTTTTCCCGCTGATGACAATAAAACACCCCGCGTAACCGTTGGATTCCTAATCCCTATCGATTTCCTAGACCTATGGACGCATCGGGAAGAGCCCACGAAGGGGTTTCCGCCAAAATCCCAGATTTGGGAACTACTCACACATATTTAGTAAAAAGCGATCTAAACAGAAATCGACCGTAAAAATCATGATCAGACAATAGAAATGCAATGGTAGTAAAGCAATTAAGATAATACTAAAGTTTGACAAAGATCTGGAAACTTACAAAAACTGGGAAATTACAGCCGTCACAAAATGAAGAAAACAAAATAACCAACTCCCGTTTCTGGAAAACCTAGGGGTTCTATAGATAGAAAATGATATCACCCAATCGCTTGACAAGTCAACCGATCGGGTGATCTGCTTCACTCATTTACAGCGCAATGCGGGACTTCACCCGGTCATCTTCACCCGGTCGGTTGACATATGAATGTGACCGGTTGGATCTTGGTGCCGTCGGGTGAGGAGGCCGGTTGAGCTGACCGTGTCTTGGCTCTAGAGATTTGGCTACAGATGAACTGATCGGGTGAAGGTCACCCGATCGGTTGGCAATCACAATAAAAATCCAGAGACTTTGGGCTTTTGAACCGGCCTGCGAGCTGACCGGGTGACTTCTTGTGAGCTCCAAGCTGCGTTCGGGTGGTGCACGCATGCATCACCCGATCGGTTGAAGATGACCAACCGATCGGGTGAGGGGCTGAAAGATGATATCATCGTCGTTTGACCCCCTGGATCACGCGTGACTCCTCCCGTTGCTCCGGGGACTTGCGATATCGTCGTTTTATGTCCCCTATGCCAGTAAACTCCTGCAAAATATGGAAAACACGGAAAAGTGAAAGAAAACAAGAAAACACGAGAAAACGAATATAAGATGGCTGTAAATAACGGAAAAACATGGAAGAAAACGTGCGCAAATATATGGAAATATAAACGCACGTCAGTATGCAGTTTAATTTACATGTGTTTATAATTGCGACTGTTAGATAGATCAATCTTTAGGGGTTGGTCGGACCCAACCCTGGTATATTAGAGATTCTAGCTATGGGTTAATCTTTAGGGCTTAGCTTAAAATAGTTTTAAGTTGTTTTTCTGCTGCTTTTATGATTTCTTCGTCCACTCGAAATAGGCTGGACGTCAATTTTAAAGCCCTAAGGACCCAGACAACCCTTCAGTGGTATTAGAGCCAGTCTACATTGA
Organism: Scilla litardierei; assembly: GCA_030789695.1. NCBI lineage: Eukaryota > Viridiplantae > Streptophyta > Magnoliopsida > Asparagales > Asparagaceae > Scilla > Scilla litardierei. Next base: position 150,516,482 of record CM061134.1, read on the forward strand.
TCAATGGTTCTGCAATTATAAAGTGCATATGATGCAGCATGTTTCTCCATCAGATTGAGGTTTTAATAAGCTATTTAATTGTCATTACCCATGTGATGTTTTCATTTTCGAAAAATTGTTTTTTTTAAAATTAGATCTAATTTTAAAATTATGTGATAATTTTATTAATTAGATCTTTAAAATTATCTGATAATTTTTTATGTAACTTAGATTTATGAGATATTTAAAGTGCATGCTTAGCTAAATTTTTTGTGATAATTGTAGTTGATCGGTTATCATGCTAAAATGTTTAGTTAAAATTTTTAATGGTTATATTAGTTCTTGTTGATTATGAGATAATTCAAGAAAAACTTTTAGGATAGCCATTAAAAACTTTCAGAAAATTATAAGATAATTTTTTGGATGGACATGCTATGATTTAAACTTGTTTAAATGCCTAATACATGATTAGGATAGCACCCTAAAATTCATTCCTTATAATAGATAAGGACATTAATAAAATCTATTAACCAATCTTAATAATTTCAAATTTTAGATTCAACTATTTGATAGGATTAACTAGTTTTAAAGAAGCCATTTCTAGTCGATGTCACACATGAATAATTAGTATCCTTCAATGGATCATGATCCGGTCTAGCATTTTTTGACTAAGTCTGGAATCGTGCGTGGTTGTAGTAGTTTCGAGAAAAGGATATCAAAACATCGGATAGACCATTATGTCTTTGTCTTCACCATGGTGTGGTGACGATGATCTCATAGTCGTTCGAATTGGCGAAGTCAGAGACGAGACGATGATCTCATAGTCGTTCGAATTGGCGAAGTCAGAGACGAGACACATGTGCTCATTGGAGAATGAGTTCACTGAATGACCCAACAAGAATTATCACATGGTTAACATAACAAATCTGTCAGTGATAACTCTCTGTGATGATATGCTAGTTGGTCCTTAGAGTTGATGTCATTGTACGAACATGTACGTGAACGGTGTAACTTAGGTCGCCGACCTAGCTACGAGGCAAGGTCTGTTGAAAGGTCTTTGGTTTGGTGACACTTGAAGTGTGTGAGGAGAGTAATGACCAAGAGCGAATTCGTCTCTCCCGTTATTGGGAGTTAGTGTCGCACGTGTTGGTTCAGTTTTTAGTGAAAAACTTTAGCCAAAGTATGTTGGAATAAGTCCAACATTATTTGACTAAAGATCGATGGAGACTAACCAAGTTCAAGTTATTGGGATTGACAGTTTGACCATACCCTAGGCTTGAATAGGCGACATAGTTTTGACGAAGTGACTAAAACTACGGTATTCATCACAGAGACAGTCAGGTTTGTCCCGACAATACTCATGTCGATTAGTTAACCACATAATTATGATACCGAAACAGGGACGGAACCTACTGATTTTGGTCACTGCCGTCTAGGATTTCGAGCCCCACCTGTAGTAGGGTCAGGCTGTAGAGTCTCACATAGAGTGAGACCTTCGTCAAGTAATAGGTAAGATTAGGGAGAAAATGCAATTGATGCAAGTGATATAAAACTGCAAAGAGGTTGCAGTTAGCTCCTGGATTCGGAATAAATGAACCTGAGTGCAAGTGGGAGATGTTGAGGGATGTATGCCCTCGGTTCATTTGTCTTTGATGCAAATGGATTTTAAATATTATTTTGAAAATATTGCAAATGATGCAAGAAGGAATTAAATATGTCGTAAAATATTTACGTGCATATTTTATATAATAAACGTATGGACAATGGTTACCTGGATGACATGATCGTCCTGGTTTAAGCACAGGTTCAAACGACGTCCAAACAGACTCCAAACGCGAAAGATAGAGCCATAACACGCCAAAAGAAACCAAATAGGGCATTACGGGTTGGGCGCGCCTGACCCGTGGGCTAGACCCGCTCTCGCCTGGGCGGGCACATGCGACGCACATGCCTGCCCAAGCAGGCGGGCGCCCGGGCCAGCCAGTCGGGCTGGCGCCTTCACACCCGCATGCGCCCGGGTCCGCCTGACTGGAGGGCACCCGCAACCACTAGGCGGGCTGGTGCAAAGAATGCGCAAGCATGGATTTTGATGAAGGGAAGCTCATCAAGAAGTGATAAAGCTTGGAAGATAATAGGGAGCATCAAGGCATCAAGAGCTTGAAGATTAGATTCTAAGGGAAGCAATTGTAATCCATGTATTATTTCATTTAATTGCTTTTCTCTTTTTGCATCATAGAATATTTTAATGCTTTGATAGATGGCCTACTCATCCATGCGTATGCATATAACCATCTTAGTGGGCCTTAGGATTATCATAGAATCCAACCCAATATGTTCACCATGCCAAATGATGCAATTGGAGTCTCTGGCTCTCCAAGATGTGACTGCTGAAGGAAGGACAGACGACTATGTGATTCCAGGCACCTGGCCAGCATTATACAGTCGGCTGTTGTGCACTAGCTCAAGTCAACTTTTTATTGACTCATTCTTGAGCTTTTGGAACAGACGATTGAAGTTCATTATTCAGACGCTTGTCTTCCATCAGGTGCCTGGGAATTGTCCTACAGTCGCCTGTATGCCACAGTGCGTAACCTGTCATTTCTTGGCATCCGAGCATCTTGTGGGTCAGTCGACTGTAGTTCATCAGTCCGTCACATGTCGATTTACAGGCACATGAACAATGTTCAACAGTCGTCCGAATGCACAAGAGCGAAAGTTGCATTTTCTTAGCTGCTATCCATCACATGTGACAGTCGCCTGATGAAGCCTTTACAGGCGCCTACACATTAGACATGCGCCTATGTAGTTTTCTATCGTCACCTGTCCTGTCTCAGATTATAGACATTGGGAATAATATAGTCATTGATCAGTCAACTGTCCATCCTTCGTCAGTCGCTTGTGGTTGCCGTAAAATCCCAGATTCTAGCCATTGCAGAATTCTGTCCTTGGCTTCTAGCTTGGGTTTTATGAGATTTTTGGGGATTCTTATAAATAGGAATGTGCTTAGTTCATTTAGAACTCTTGGAACTATTGAAGATCATTAAGGATCATTAAGCCACACTCTTAATCTCTCATTTCCCTCTTAGAGCTCTCATTCCTCTTCATGAAGATCATTAAGAATCATTAAGCCATACTCCTAATCTCTCATTAAGCCACATTCCAATGTAAGAAGAGGAATGAGAGCTCCAAGAGGGAAATGAGAGATTAGGAGTGTAGCTTAATGATCCTTAATGATCTTCAATAGTTCCAAGATTTCTAAATGAACTAAGCACATTCATATTTATAAGAAGCCCTTTAAACCCCATAAAACCCAAGCTAGAAGCCAGGGACAGATTTCTGCAACGGCTAGAATCTGGGATTTTACGGCAACGATAGGCGACTGATGAAGGATGGACAGTCGACTGATCAACTGCTATATTATTCCCAACGGCTATAATCTGAGCTAGGATAGGCGATTGTAGAAGACTACACAGGCGCATGTACAATGTAAAGGCGCATGTAAAGACTTCATCAGGCGATTGTCACATGGGATGGATAGGAGCTAAGAAAAAGTAACTTTCGCACATGTGGATTTAGACGACTGTTGAACATTGTTCAGGCGCCTGAATATTGACAGGCGACTAAATGATGAACTGCAGTCGACTGACCCACAAGATGCTCGGATGCCAAGAAATGACAGGTTACGCACTGTGGCATACAGGCGACTTTAGGACAATTCCCAGGCGCATGATGGAAGATAGGCGCCTGAATAATGACCTTCAGTCGTCTATTCCAAAAGCTTAAGAATGAGTCAATAAAAAGTTGCCTTGAGCTAGTTCATAACAGCCGACTGTAGAAGGCTGACCAGGCACCTGGAATCACCCAGTCGCCTGTCTTTCCTTTAGCAGTCGCCTGTTGGAGAGCCAGAGACTCCAATTGAGTCATTTGGCATGGTGAACCTATTGGGTTAGATTCTATGATAATCCTAAGGCCCACTAAGATGGTTATATGCATATGCATGAATGAGTAGACCATCTATCAAGGCATTGCATTATTCTATGATGCAAAAAGAGAAAAGCAATTAAATGAAATAATACATGGATTACAATTGCTTCCCTTAGAGTCTAATCTTCAAGCTCTTGATGCCTTGATTATCCCTATTATCTTCCATGCTTTGACACTTCTTGATGAGATTCCATTCATCAAGATCCAAGCTTGCGCATTCTGTGCACCCGCCCGCAGCTCCCACCAGCCCGCCTAGTGGTTGCGGGTGCCCGCCAGTCAGGCGAGCCTGGGTGCATGCGAGTGCGGGCGCCCGCCCACCTGGGCGGGCATGTGCGTTGCAGTGTCCGCCCAGGCAGGAGCGGGTCTAGCCCGTGGGTCGGACGCGCCCGACCCGTAATGCCTTATTTGGTCCCTTTTGACGTGTTATGGCTCTATCTTTCGCGTTTGGAGTCTGTTTGGACGTCGTTTGGACTTATGCTTAAACCAGGACGATCATGTCATCCAGGTAACCCTTGTCCATGCGTTTATTATATAAAATATGCACGTAAATATTTTACGACATATTTAATTCCTTTTTGCATCATTTGCAATATTTTCACATATAATATTTAAAATCCATTGGCTTCAAAGACAGATGAACCGAGGGCATACATCCCTCAATATCTCCCACTTGCATTCAGGTTCATTTATTCCAAATCATGTTATTCTTAATTTGATAATCATGAGACTAAAACATGAGATTCATTAGCAATAACATAATGGTGTGATCATCATCAAAATAATATTGGTCTAAAACATCAATACCTAACAATCTCCTTCTTTTTGATGATGACACACATTATGTAAAACATAAATAATTAAAGCACAATGCTAATGAGCTCCTCATACTTATATGCACCAATTATAAAATGATAGATAACCAATTGTAAATACTCATTATACCAATTGTAAGGAAACTGAGATAATGAACAATGGTGACATATAATAAGTATGGATTACATGAACCAATTGTAATAAAACAATAACAGTATAAGAATCTCTCCCCATAGATGCATAAGAATGGCTTACATACTCCATATCTCTATCCCCCTTGTCATTATCAAAAAGGTGGACTCAAACATACAAGAAGTGAGTATTGTCATTGATTCCAATTATAAAAATTGTCAAATAATCAAGAGAATAAGATATTTATGAAACCAAATTGTAAAAATTTAATGGGTATCAATCACGATCACATGCTCCCCTAGATCGCAGAAATAGTCAAATTGTTGACTTCTAGGATCAATACCAATTATAAAAGAAAAATCTTTACCAATTGAAAAAATAATTGGAGCCATGGGCCTAATGTGTATCAATGCATAGATATGAAAAGATCAAGCTTCATGATGCACATGACATTGTCAAAACAAAATATAACATGAAACATGTTGGCAACATCAATTGGGTGAGTTTGAGACCACAATTACCAATTTTAAATAAAGATCTCAAGCATAACCTAAAAAGAGAGTTAAACTATGTTTTAAAATAATTTCAAACATAGTTAACCTATTAACTCCCTCATTGACATACATATGGATCAAAAATGCATGTTTATCAATGTAGTCTCCAAGGTCCCCATTTTCATTAAAAGTAATTTTGAAAACATTTACGAAAACATGACAAATTCACACACAATTAATGGGTAAGCTAAGATATATAAATAAGCATAATACCCATGCAATATCCACATGTGTGTGAAACCAAAAAATTAGGGAACCAAACCCAAGAGGATTTTGATTTCCTAATGTCATCACATGAGGTGATTACATCCCTAACTAGAGAGTTGATGTATCTATTCATCTCTTGCACACTACACTTAGTGGAAATCAAAATTCTCAAGGATTTCCTAGGCAAGGGTTTTGCCTGTAAGGACCCTGCCTATGAGGAAAACACTAAAATGGAGGTTGAATAGTGTTTATAAAATTTAACTAATAAATTACGCCTAATTAAAATCATAATCCAACAAAGATGTGGAAATAAGAATTAACAACAATGAAAATTGCAAACAATAAGATGTTTCAAGGGTTCGGATTACCCAAATCAAAATTCGACTTGTTCCTGGTAATCCTACGTCCCTTCCACCCGGATAACTTCAGATACTCAAGTTAGAAGCCTAACTTGAGATTTCCTTTAAACCTACTTGTAGCAACCCTACAAGTGTAATCGAACAACAATCGATGTCCTTGAATACCACAACTTTGGATCAAGTAACCCACTCTCACAAACCGAGAGTGAATTCAAATAACGAAACAATTCACATATGCCTTGAAGTAGAACTTGAAGGAGCAAAGTGAAGTGAGTGTTGATCTCTTCCAAGATGAGAGTGAAGCCATTTCTCTTGTCACCACCAAATGCCTAGAGGATATCAACTTTGATTCTAGGTTGGAGACCAAGAGAGAATGAGAGCATAAGAGCATAGAGATGTGATCAATGAAGTCTTAAGGGTTCCAAGAAGTCTCCAATGGAACAGTAGGAGACCCTTTTATAAGTTCTCTAAAACCCTCAAACAAAATACCCAAAACCCTCTTTGAAATCCGTGTGGAAAAAGCCAACTGATAGAATTTACAGCCTGGACAGGTGACTAATGAAGAACTGACAGTCGCCTGCTGCACAGTGTTAGAGGGTAGGTGAGAATTTAAACGGTAACTTACCACGTGGAACAATCGAATGATAAAGTTGGACAGGCGCCTAAAAACCATCAGGTGACGGAGAAACCTTCTACAGGCGACTGTGTGGCAAAGTGCGAAAGTTGATAGAGTGTAAGAATTCTGGATAAACTTGGACAGGTGACTGATGTGGTTTCCACAGGTGCATGTGCCATGGGCAGGTGACTGGGAAACCAACTTCAGTCGTATGTGTGCAAAAGTGTGTAACTTGCTAAAATGAAAGTTATGGGTAAGTGATGGACATGTGACTGATGTGGTATCCACAGGCGCCTATGTCAGGGGCAGACGACTGGAAAACCAACTACAGTTGTCTGTCTGCATAAGTGCGAAGTTGACAGAACATTGGATCTTTGGGAAACAGGAGATATTCGACTGACTAACAAGTCACATGCGCATAAAACTAGACAAGCGCATGTACTTTGTACAGCAGTCACATGTTGAAATTGAAAACAGAAAAGCCCAAAAACCTAAGTCAAAACATGTGCATTACAGTCGACTGCAGAACAATTCTCAGGCACTTGTATGGAGACATCCACCTGCATTTTGTTCTTCAATCGCCTGTTAAAAATCCAAAATGCACAGTAAAGGAAATGAAGGGTTGAAATCCTAGGAAATGATTTCTACTGACATCCTATGCTAGATAAAGTGAAGTGTGTGCACTCCAAGATAGTTCTACTACAAGGCTACATTCTAATCAGGGTAAATGAAAACATAAAAAGATTTACATTGAATATATGCTTCTCTTTCTTCTCTTGAATGACCTTGAAGTCTTTGAAGCTTCATTCTTCAACTTGACCATCCAATCTTCAATTCATTGAGCTTTGATTGATCTTGGAAGTCATCCATTGCTATTTGATCTTCATGATTAGCTTAGGAAATGGATTAACTGCATGTAGGGGATTAGTCATAAGTATTTATAGTTGCTCATCATCAAAACCAAGTAGGGAGAAGCCCAATACTCAACATTGCCTCTGCAAGAGGGGTGAATGTGGCATGCATGGGTGTAGAAATAAATTTCTTGGCATGCATAAAGTGAGGATTTTGCTTCTTAGGAAAAAATGAAGAATTTTCATTTTTTTCTCATCACCTTGTGATTTACATGCTTCTTGTTGGTGTTATTGTTATATAAGAAAGCATAGTGATTCTTCTTAGGTGCTTTAGCAATATTTCTTGTATCTGTACCATTGGAAGAATTAGAGGTGGGTTCGGGTACCACATTTTGAATATATTCCAAACCTACTCTATGATTTACCAGATGTTGTTTTTCCAACAAATCATGCAGTGAATCTCTAGTATGTTCAAAGCTTATGAGCCTTTGGGATTTCTCATCGCATTTCAACGTAAGTGGTTGAATGCGCGACTCTAAGCTAAGATTTTGAGCTACTAATTTTTCATTAATCATGTTCAAACTCTTAACTTAAGAGAGAAGTGTGTCTCTCTCACTAGTGTCACACACATGCAAAGCATCATTATTATTTACACTAGTAGATTCTAATTCATGCACCATACTCATAGCATTCTTAAATTTAGCTTTCAATTTAGCATATGAGTCGATGCACTTACTTGCCGCGTTGGAGGCCACATTGTAACGATACTCAAGATCCTCGTAAGATAGCTTTGGCTCCTCTTCAACTTCATCATCGCTTTCCTCCTCGCTAGTGCTTGACGAAGACTCTTCCCCATTTTCCATGAAGCACACTTCTTCATTGGTGTTGAGCCAAGCCTCCACTTCTTCATTGCTAGATCAAGAACAAAGATCTTCCAATACCGGGAAGCACATGTGGACTTGCTCCTTGTCATCTTCCTCTTCGTCACTTGATGGATACTCATCTGAGTCATTGAATGTGTCGACAAATCCATTCTTTTGGTTCTTGAATTTGGACTTGCCTTTATAATGTTTCTTCCCTTTTCCCTTGTAAGAATCTTTGGAGGGTTTGGAAGAGCATTCGGTAGAAAGGTGACATTTTCCTCTACAATTGAAACTCTTCATGCATTGAAGCTTAGCTTAGGGAAAAATCATTCAAGTACAATCAACTTCATCTCATCACTTGGGGATCCTCTTCCACGCCTTGCATTCGTTATTGAGTAAGTTCATCTCGAATTTGTAAGAGAGTTTATTTTATCTTTATGTATTGAAACACTAGCTTTCTTTATGAGAGCTAGTTACTCTCTTTGTGAGAGTCTAACCCTTGTGTAGGGTTGGTGGAGTACTCTCTGTGTGAGAGTTAAAGTATCCCTGTGTGAAAGCAAGCATCTCTCTTAATGAGAATCCAAATCCTCTTTGTGATGTATCTCTTTGTGAGATTGTATTCACTACCTTGTGTAGGATTATAGTGGATATTTGGTGTAGCTGGATGTACCCAAGTTGGGGTACCAGGGTAAAATCTTGTGTTAGCGTTTGCTTGATTGTGTTGTTTAAATTCCTCTTGCATTTATAATTCCGCATTTGCTAGTTTAATTTTTAATTACATGATTAGTGTCATCACTCTATTCACCCCCACTCCCCTCTCTAGAGTGTTTGTTGTTTGTATTACTAGGTAGACGGTCCTTACACAAGATCCACTTGCAACGAAAACTGACCTGAATTAAACTCCCTTTAATCTCCAGATTCGTAACCGTCAGCCTCATTCACCAGAATGAGAAAGTTGAGTAATCCTAGAAAGATCCCCTTACAAAAACTGACCTGAATCAAACTCTCTTTGATTCATACCTTCGTAGCCGTCAGCCTCCTTCCCAGGATGATGAACCGATCTATTCGGATACCCTAGCCGATCTGATTGAGAGCTTTATATCACCTCAACCAAAGTCAAATATGCATTTTGGTTAATAAATCAATTAACAATCTTAAGCGGATATTTCCGCCCAACAAACTAGGCAACAACCAGATTCGGGGCGAGATTTTGGGTGGCAATCGAAAATAACATATACTGGGCGTGATACTGGGCGATAATATAAATCTGGAAAATCTGAACCAAAAATCATGCAGTCGAATCCATCTGAAAATTCTGAAACAAAGATCCTACAGTCGAATCCCGCATGTCATGAATGATGTCTTTCAACAGACTCATAACATGACCTAACAAACTGGGCAAAACCAGTTCAGACTCTACAACCAGAACAACACAGACCCAGTGCCACTAATGCCAACACATAACAACAAGAAAACAACCCAACAATTCATCAAAAACTTAATATGCATTTAATTTCATTGGTGACATAAATAAACAACTATACATATATATGAAATAAACATAATGAATTTTTGGTCACTTTGGTATGCCTAAATTGTTCAAACATAAGGCATATAATATAAAACAGATTCAATGTTTTCAAGAATGTATAATTGCCCCTAATAATTTGCCTTCTTAATTAATCAAAACATTAATCAAGTTAATCAAAACATTAATCAAGTTGTTTAATTAAAAAACATATTACTGGATTGATCCAATAACATGTACAGACTGTATGAAAACAATTCTTTGATGTGTCCGAAATTAAGATAACTAGCCCAATGAAATGAAATGAAAGGGAAAACGTCCAAGTGAAGTGGGCTGGCCAATCAACAGCCAGAGCCCAAAGCCGATAAGCTGGCTGATCAAATGTTAGAACCCATAAGTGGGCCGAAACAAAGGGCAATGCACAGAGAACGGCCGTATTAGAGGGCCGGGCCCTCAGGCTGGCCGAATCAGAGATTGACTTTGCGCGTGCTGGTCAGCACTCAGCAGGTTTATATATGTAGTACGCTGGTCATTCTACCGGCGTCAATTTCTTTGTTTTTTTTTTTTTGTGTGTGGGAAAATTATAACTTCAAAATGTTAATGTTATTGAAGTGCAGATGGTACACACATATAAACATACGAAGCAAAAAACAAATATCTAATTATGTGTTTGTAATGCGTTCAACTTCTAAACGTTAATGTTATCTAATTATAGGAAGCAGAAACATACAACTTCAAAATGTTCCTCATGTGTGTATCATTATTACAGAATCTTCTTAATGTTATTGATGTTGTGAGTTGAGGGAGGCCTTTGGCCTCACCCCTCAACATCTCACCATTACTCCCCACTAAGTTAGTGGGGAGTCCCTTGGACTCATAACTCTTCATCAGATTTTTATAAATATAGTACCATGGCTATTCGCAATGGCTAATTCTCTCCCATCCTCTTCTAACACGTTATCAGCACGTTTGTCCTAATTTCTTTGAGCTTTTCATCCCGTCTCCCTCGAAAATCAAACTCCTAAACGCGTGAAGGAATCTTTTGTTGCAGCGATCCGTTGCGGTGATCCTTTTGGTGTATTAGGAGCGTGGATTTTGCGTTCTACGGATCTTCTATTTTTACAATCGTCCCTAGATACTTGATCTAGAGGTAAAATCTTTTAAACCCGTAGAATAGTTCAAGATATCGTTAGCTATGATTTTACATAGCTTTTCTAGAGGCTTGTATATATTTTGAACTTCTTGATCAACATCACAATTAGAATAATTATGTTTAAAAAAAAAACCAAAACCATCTCTGGTGTTTCGCCTCCCCCCTGCAGGGGGGTCTCTGTTTTCTCACCCCCCGAAGGGGGGTTTCGTTTGCACCCCCCCGGACGAACAGGGCTCCGGCGAACAAGCCCCCCCCCCCCCCCCCGCGCCCCGATCGGGGGGGGGGGGGGCTCCGGCGTCCCCACCCCCCCAGTCCGGGGGGGTCTTCGGCGAACAAGTCCCCCCCCGATGGGGGGGGGGTGGGTGGGTGGGGTGTGGGGGGCTCCCGCGTCCCAACCCCCCAGTCGGGGGGGGGGGGGGGGGGGGGGCTCCGACGAACAAATCCCCCCCTCCTCGATGGGGGGGGCTCCGGCGTCCCAACCCCCCCGGTCGGGGGGGCTCCGACGAACAAATCCCCCCCTCCTCGATGGGGGGGGGGCTCCGGCGTCCCAACCCCCCCCGGTCGGGGGGGCTCCGACGAACAACCTCCCCCCCCCAGGGCGGGGGGGGGGGGGTCTCTGATCTCCGCCCCCCTAGACGGGGGCCCTCCCATGTGCCGCCCCCCAGGTGGGGTGGATCTCTGACCACCGCCCCCCCCAATCGGGGGGCACTTGCTGTCGCCTCCCCCCAGGGGCAGGGGGTTACTGTACGCCGCCCCATGGCGGGGAGGGGAGGCCTGATGATTTTCCCCGACGGCGGGGAGGGGGGATTCTTGCTATGCTCCCTGTAAATAGGAGTTGAATGGACAGACTTGGGGTTGGGTTTTTGGCATTCCACAGCCCAATAATGTAATTTAAGGGATATATTCTGTTTAAATTCAATATATTAGATAGCCTGTTTAATGGGCCTGCAGCCCCATTTCCCTTGATAATTAATTTTTGACTACCAAAATTGGGCCAGAAGCCCAGTAAATCCAATTGCCAACTTATTTTGTCAATTAAAATTTTGCCAATGGGCCTGAAGCCCAAGTATTAATGATATTTTTTTAATTTGACTAATTCGGCCTGAAGCCAAGTTAATTCAAAATTTTGACACTGGGCCTGCAGCCCAAATGTTAACAATATTTTAATTTGACTTCTTAGTGCCAGAAGCCTAGTAGATTTTATTGCACTAATTAATTTGTTAATTTTGGGCAAATGGGCCTGCAGCCCTAATATAAATAAAATATTACAATGATTAATATTTTTGGGCCTACAGCCCCATTCAAACTATTAATTTATTTTAATTCCTTGTCATGGGCCTATCGCCCAGTCTTTCATATTGCTAAAATTATAACACTATTGCATTATTATTAAATTTGGAATATTAGGATTTTTTTCAAAATATAATCATCTTAAGGATCATGCGACCGCTCTGCCGTTAGTAAACTAACCTAACGGTGTATGACGTCTCCCCGTGGTCCAAGAGATTATTATATTTTATAGCCTATTTTTCCATTTAATATATGCCTGTATTATATACATATGTGGTTGTTTATTTTGTGCCTGTAGCATTTATAAACTGCGTGGATGTTTATATAAGCTAAAATGTGATTTTGGGATCGGCCAATTTGATACCATTTTTAAATTCCTTGCAATTTTATTTTCTTTTTGAGAGAATTTGTAAGTGAGGAATATATGTATTTATGCCAAAGACCGGTGTACCGACAAATGAAGACGGAGGCGTAAATTGAAAAATATAGGGACCCATCTGGGTTTCCAACTTGTATTTTTCTTTTCTTTATGGACTGTATATTCGGACTTTGGACTTTGTACATTTTTGGGTATCTGGCCGATCCCCACATTTTACTTTTTTTTGAATGAATTTACATTTTAATTAATCCATGCTTATTTTAAATTGCATAGATAAATGGCAAAATTGGCAAGCGTCGATTTCGAAGTTCTTGATGCTACAGGAAAGAATTACCTGAGTTGGCGAGTGGACCTGAAGTTTCACTTGCGTTCGATGGCACTCCTTGGCTCAATTTTATCGCCTTCATCGGCCCATGCAGTGGCCGATGCTTCTGCTAGTAAGGCCCCAGAAGCGGCCCAATCGTCTAGCAGCACTCCTACCATGTCTCCGATGTGGATAAGGCGAAATCCATTATCTACATTAGGAAGTTTTATCCCCACTAAGTTCAGCCGCCAACGAATTTCACTGCAAAAGACTTCGAGAATGACGACCTGCTCGATTGAGCGCTATCTTTATTTATGCATTTAATATTACATGTAGCTTCATCTTTAGTTTGATTTTGTACGAACTTTTATTTATTTGAATGTCATTTTAATAAAATTTCGTCTTGCTTATAGATGAAGTATTTAATATTGTGGATATTGCCTCGTTGCACTGGTGTAGCATTAATATTGCTCCCACATACAACGAAACTATAAGATGCAAGCTTCTCCCCTTAAACATATAGGAATTTTCCATGTTTCAAGGATATTTCGTTTAAACGAACATAACTTGAAAACTGTGGATAATAAATATTGAATATCAATATGTAACTCGTAAAGAGGATGGCCAGAAGCCCAATCTACTTACGATTTCAGTGGACCCCCATAGGGCCCCTATAATTACAGATATTCATCTTTTAGAAAGCCATCTTGACTGAACACCAGATGTGCCTTTCATTGCCATAGTTTTTAACTCTGGCAAAATGGACTTGGTCATCCTGGATCAGCGATGATGGACGCATCATCAAATGAATCCATTGGAGAACCTGAAGATTTTTCAAAAGATTGAGTTTCCTTTGTCGAAAGGGCATACTTTTAGAGAGACATTCCCTCCTGAAAGTGGGATGAGAGTCTCCTGGCTTCATTGAGAGAATACATGGTGACCTTGCGGGCCTATTCACCCCGCAAGTGGCCCATTTTCGATACTTCATTGTACTGATTGATGTATCTACTAGATGGTCTTATGTGTGCCTTTATATTCACTCGCAACATAGCTTTCTCAAAGCTTATAATGTGGGTGAATTAACTACACATATCTTTGAAGACTTCTGCCAAGCAACTGGCATTGAAATTGAACATCCTCTAGCATGTTCATACTCAGAATGAATTATCAGAGTATCTGGTAAAGAGACTCCAATGGGTTTCATGTCCATTGTTAAATCCCAGTTGCATGTTGATGTTTATGGACCAATACACTGCATTCCGCATCGCTTATCATGATACGGCCCGATCGTTGCCATATCTTATTGCTGATGCTGCTTGCTTATGGTTTTCCATCAAGTCTTGATAAATGTGAATTTGATGAGCAAAATCTCATTAAAATAGGCACACAGTCTAAAGAAGCCTGAAGATTCTGAGACCATATCATGGGACACAAAAGTCCTAATCTCGTTATGATCCGCATGCTTTTTCTGCGTGAAGTTGAGATCCAGAAGATTCTTCACATTAAGACTAAAGTACATCAATTACCGGATAAATTTGCGGACAACCAGAAGATTGTTCATTCACACGTCCATGCTGCCAACACGCCAGCTAGGATTGCCATTCCCAAAGATGGATGCAATCCACCGACAGCAAAATTGGATGTACCTCAATTGAAAAGAGGATGCCTGCCAGGTTCAAAATATAAAATTCCTCAAAATAGGAAGATTCCTGGATATATCAAAATGATCCAACCACAGGATACTGAGCTCAGACCAGCAACCTCTCCCCTCCTAATTTCCCCTGCAAAGGAAATAACAGGAGAAACATCATTATATTACATACGTACTGGAGAGGTACTGGACAGATATAGCATAGTCGTCGATGACAATTTTTCTTTTGCTATTGCCGTTCACGTCGCTGAATGCGACGATGACGTCTACCCACTTTTCTATAGCGTAAACGCATAGATTGGCCAAAGTGGGACGAGGCAATAAGAGTAGAGCTGGACTCACTCTTGAAAAGCAAAGTCTTGGGACCAGTAGTCCATACACCTGAATGTGTAAAACCTGTGTAATATAAGTTGGATTTCATAAGAAATTCAAATGAAGGAAATGTGATCATTTTCCTACTAAGCCTAAACTTCTCTGAAAAAGACAATAAATGTAGCTCATGGACATTGTGACTGCATACATATGCGGCAATATAGATATGAAGATCTATATAAAACTCCCTGTAGGGTATACTCTACCCCTAGAGATGAAAGAGAGACGCAGAAACATCTTCTCCATAAAGGCTACAAAGATCATTAGTTGATCTTAAGCAATATTCTGACCATATATCTTTTTCAAAAGATCTTTGACAAGATTTATGATATTCGCCGTACATGTGGTCGACTTAAAGCAAATAGGATCTCCTGCAGAGACCATTGAGATATCAGATAGCTTTAAGCATACCTTGGAAATGAAAAACCTAGGTATAATAAGGTATTGTCTCGGCTTACATATTTAACACCTTCGTGGCGTAACCCCTTAATATCCTTCATACACCTGGAGTTTATGAAGAATGATGTCCATTTGCAACCTATTAAAAATGGATGCTTATTTATGACACCTTCCAGTCGCTGAAAGTGGGGGATGACATCCTAGGTCCCGAAGAGCCTAGCTCTAGTGTACTTTTACACTTCTTTACCTAGCCAACTGCACGTGTCTTTTATAGAACGTCTGCAGTAAAGTTGTTAACCAGATACAGTGTTGTCCTGGAGAACACCACTAGACCAAAGATAAGCTGCTTCTGCGCAACTTCCAAGGGTCAAGGATATATATCGCATATGCAAGTTTAAAGATCATCGCGATGTCTAAAACACAATAGGCCGGCCACCTCATAAATATCTACACATCATCCTCCAATGTCTACATCTTCTGAGAAGCTCATCATCCAAGAAGCAAGTATTGAAAATGCTCAGCCAGGTCCAGCAGTACCTTGCAGACACACTGAAGACTGATTCAATGAATACTTTAGTGGCGTTATCTACCAACTTCGAAGAGCATTCCACTCCAGAACGCCACTGCTTTACTATAGCCGCTAGATGAGTGAAACTTGTATAGATGAGTGATGATTGCATTTTCTTTCAGAACATGATGGATGTATAGATGAATAGGTGTCACGCCCCGCTTCCCAAAATGGACGGAGGCGAAGCGTGACTAAGGCCCACTTAGGCCAGAGCTGAGAAGCTCGGACCCAATAAGCGTCTGTAGGGGTACCATTTTAAAAGTTTTTCAGGTTCTTGCATTAATAAAGTTCGAAACAATAGAAAGTACAGAAAGAAAGTTGCATTCATTAAATTAGGGGTAAAATATCCAACGAGTACAAAGTCTAAAAAGAAGCCTAAGCATGGCAGCAAAATATTAAAAAGCCACTAAAAGCAGTAACCTCGGAAAGTGACGACTAAAAGACCTCTAGGTCTGGTCTTCGTCAGGCACGCACTCTCGGTCGACGTCCTCGGCTCCTCGTACACCAGCGAGTCTGCCTCGTCCCTGAACTCTGGCTGAACACCTGACTTACAGCACCCAAGAAAAGGAACTGTATGTCAGGTAAAGTCTACAAGAAGGGTTAGACTCTACTGCAAGTGCACCAACTATTAAACAATGGCTTACTGGTTGATTAGCATGCTGGGGTTATAACAGACGTTTTACTGGTTGATTAGCATACTGGAGTTATAACAGAGTAACAAACAGAAGTAACGCAGCATGAAAGTAAAGCGTAGCAAGTAGTAGTCGTAGAGTGTGCTACCAACTACGGGACTAACCTACAGGTGTCAAGACAAGTCGGGACGTGACGGGACAAGACAAGACAAGACAAGACAAGACAAGTGAGACATGAAAGGGTTCACGCCTTACGGTTCGAGGTGGATCAAACCCTCTTGCCGTGTGCACGCTCAACCCAACCCCAAACCCAGGAACTCAGGACAAGAATTACAGTGATCACTTCCGCTAGGGAAACATCCGAAATGCCCGAAGGCTTTTTGTGTAACAGGGATCACTTTCGCGGGGGAAAGCATCCGAAACGCCCGAAGGCTTTTTGGGTAACAGGGATCACTTCCGCGGGGGAAAGCATCCGAAACGCCCAAAGGCTTTTTGGGTAACAGGGATCACTTCCGCGGGGGAAAGCATCCGAAACGCCCGAAGGCTTTTTGTGTAACAGGGATCACTTTCACGGGGAAAGCATCCGAAACGCCCGAAGGCTTTTTGGGTAACAGGGATCACTTCCGCGGGGGAAAGCATCCGAAACGCCCGAAGGATTTTTTGTGTAACAGGACACGACATGACAAGTGTAGGGAGTTGTTATTCTAGGGTGTCCACACGCACGCACACGCAAGATAGTCCTATGATGTCAACAGTTGTTGTTGTCAGGCTCAGAATTTGTCGTCAAGTCTGAGCCGTCAAGGGCGTCCCGGACGCTATCATTTCACGTCCGGTTCTCAGCACTCACAGTCTAACAGTTCTACAATTTAAGACTAAGACACAGTCAAAAGCGCAAGTGGGTACACTTGCCTGCGATGGCGAGTGTGTCGTCCGTCCGGGGCGTTTCATCCAGTCGTCGTGTCTGCGGTAGTCCGTCTGAAACAGGTCATGGCGACGGTGTCAGGTCGTGTTTTTCAATAATCATATTTAGGTTCATTTCTAGGTTGTCGGGACTACCCTAATTGTCAAAGTCACAATTTAGATGTTCAGCCCTATTCGACGATTTTATCCTATGTGCACAGTTCAAAAGTCCAGTCGTCGAATCTACTGTTTCACAACGTTTTAAGGGCGCGGAAAATAAATTTAGTTATAGTTGTCCAATTTTAATTAGGGTTCGGTTTTCTACAGTGTGGGTTCGCTACGAGTTAAGGGTACCAACCTGAATGATGTTCACACGTAAATCTGGCGTCGGATCTGGAAACAGTTACGGACCCCGTCGCGGTTTCAGTTATTCGACTGTGGTAGCGCGGAATCTATCCGCGTCATCGGTCCCGATATCAGTCTAAAAATAATAATAATAAAACTATATGACCAACTAACTTATTTAAACCATATGACCAATATTAGTAGAAGGGCAGTGTTACATGTTAGTTACGGTTTCTACTTACTCTTCATTCTGTTACTAGCCCACTAACTTTATAACTTTATTAACATGATATATAAAAAGTAAGCATGGTCTAAAGCAATTCTAATTAACTAACCTAGTAGCTAACAACCAGATCCAATGACTGGGTATTTAAAAAAAACAAAGTTTTCACAAAAACTCTAATATTGATCTAGTAACCCTATCTAAAATATTTTTACTAACCATATTAGAAAATTTACATAATAAGGATATAATATGTGAATTATTGATATCATGGATATGTATAACAAAACCTATATTAACTACTTACTGTTTGTTTTAGGGTTGCCTAGCTCAAGTGTGCAGGTTGAATCCGGGAAGATGAAGGTCGCGCCCTGGCGACTGTTACGGCTTGGAGTCACGGTGTTTAGGATCTAGGGTCGAGGCGGTTGGGCAGTGTCGAAGTAGGTTTGCGTGTGCGAAAGGAGCATGACGATCTGCCATTGGCCAGAGAGGATGCTGCAGGCGTGCGTTACCTGGGACACGACGACGTGGGTTCGCGCGGTAGTCGACGTCGTTGTGGGCGACGGTGGCGAACGTCTGAGGAGGGGCGGCGTCAACTGGGGTGTTTCGGAGGGCAGGTGAAGCGGTGAGTAGGGCGGGGGTGTTGTCGGGGATGTGAGACGGCTGCTGGCCGAGGAGGCGAGCTGCGGATCGCTGACTGCGGCGACGGCCTTGCCGCGGATGCAAGAGGGGTAACACCGGAGAGTCGTCGAGGGGGTGAGACGCCGGAGGGTGGATGGCCAGAGGGGCTGAGGCGCAGCACAGCGGCGGCGGCGTGGCTCGAACGGCGGCGGAGCTAAGGCGGCGATCGGTTCACTGCGGTCGGCGATCGGGCTGCGTTGCACGAGAATTCGCGACGGCGCTCCGCGGGAAAGAGGCGCAGCGGCGGAGCGATGGCGACTGCGGCGATCGGGATTTGCGGAGGAGGAGGAGGAGATGCGACAGTGGGCGAGCGACGTGCGCGGTCCGGTGGTCGGAGGGGCTGCTGTGGCGGCGGATCGCCTTGAGGGAGAGAGATGGAGACGGGGGATGGGGCGATCGGGGGCGCCGGAGCAGCGTCGGGGGTCGGGATCTCGGCGGCTGAGCGACGTCGGGGGCCGCGATCTCGGAGGAGAACGGCGGGTGGAGGCCTCGCGGGGAAGGCCGACGGTGAGACTTCGCCGTGGGGTGGGTTATCGGGAAGAGGGGATTGGAAATTGGGGGTTTTCGTTTTAGGGGAGGCCGGCGGCGGAATTGATTAGGGTTAGGGTTAATATCTAGGGTTAGAGATTTAATTATTATTAATAGGGTATAGGTTAGCTATATAGACCTAAGATAATGGTTGAATGGGTGAGGGGCAAGGGATAGAGGGTGTACGGGTTGGGGTAAGACTAAGGGAGATTAGCGAAACAGATTAGGGAAGATCTTAAAACGATTTAAATGAAGGATTCAGCCAGATTTGGCTAACAATTTTCGAAATTTGAATCTGACTAGGCAAATCAACGGTCGAGGTTTCTCCGAGCGATATCTCTCAATCCGGGCGTCAGAAAAATAGTCCGAAAATACCGGGGTGATCTTGGAGACGAGACGCACAGATCTATAGAGCCTGATCATGCGTAACGCCTACCAAAAATTTACGTAAAATTGGAAACGGTGTTTCGAGTCAGATGACTTAAACGCCCCGATCATTCAAAGTCGTTTCGCGCGAAAATGAGCCGTGAAAGACGTTCCCAAAAATTATTATAAAATTCAACACCCCAAAACGATCGCAACGGCATATCGCATCGCATATGCCGGAGCTCGGAAATAGCCAAAAATAATACGTGTACGATAAAACACGTGCGCGCAGAAAAATTACAAACGGTCGGAAAGCGGCCGTTACATTCTACCCACCTTAGAAATGATTCCGCCCTTGGAATCACTCATACTAAGACTAATTATAAAATCTATAAATACCTAAGCCTATAACTCACATCCTCCACACAATGGTCTCTAGTCCTATACTTTCAGCATCGTTCCTCAAATAATCCATCATAATCCTTCTTTTCACTGGATAATGCCACGACCAAACTCACCTCCTAATACTTAGCTATAGACCCATCACTACTGTTAAACTTCCAACCCAAGTTTTCATGAAAGATTAATATCCATCTGCTCATACCATACCACTCTATTAAACATCATCGCTCAATAACATCTTTTTTGAATTTCTCCATCTCTTCCCAATGTTAATCAATCTTCAAAAATGAGATCCTAGTCAACCACCAATCCAAGAAAAAAACTTTGTCTATCTTATAATACCTTCACAAAACACCAATCGCCGTGTCCTCAATACATTCCGTGTCATATCTTCCCATAAATTTATTCGCCAAATAATCGAACTATCAAAATCACATCTTCTCTTACCCGTTATAATTATTTTTCACCAATATTAAATCCGACAACCTAACCATCCATTTGTCTCAACACATCGTGTTACTCCCAATGTCTTCTCACGTTAACTCAACAATCAAGTCTCGATGCTAATAAAAGCTCTACTCAATCTCATGATCACCCTAACTCCTACCATACTCGGTAGCCATCCCTATCTACCATTCGTCCAATCCTCACATCTAATAAGTTCTCATCTTCACGCATATAATCTCATTCAACTAGAGTTCTCCATTGAGTTTGCCACACTTCGGTTTTATAAATAAGTCTTGGACAGCCCATTCTTTTCATCCGAAAGAAATCTATTCCAGCATCCTATTGTTCCAAAATCGGTTAATCATTGCTATAACAAATCTCATCTCTCCCTGAGCCTACCCACAAACAAAATCCCACAACAAAACTAGCTAGTCCCAAAACTATAACAACCATAACATAACATTTCCAAATGGAGAGAGAGAAAAGGAAGGGAAACTTAAAACTAGTGACACATTTTTAAAACATTCGGAAAAACGTGTGGAGTCGTGGTAACGGATGAGGAAGGATAATTGATTTGTGATCTTGTGAGCTAATTTCAAAAACTTTAAAGATTTTGGTTTAAAAGAAAACAAAGTTTTGATCCAATCACATGCAGTCAAAGTTAAACTATTTTATAATCGCGAAAAACTACGTCTAAGGAAATTGCCTGCTATGACCATATTCATATACGTATGAATACCGTCATTAAAAAAACTTCAATCATATCATGGTTAACACTGAGCACACATTCAAGACACAAGGGCAATCATCAGGTTCCTAACGAATACACATTCATACAAGTCTACGCACTCTACCTATACTCATGCACTACGACGACATCACCTACCAAAGGGCCTACTCCTAAACCAGAGATAACATAGACAACTACAAGGACTAATGTCTACACAACCTAAAGAAAACAGAAGCCAGGAGTGTAACGAAATGAATCGGAAGAAACGAGTTCAAATAAGGCGGGGTAAGGAGGTAGTTGGTTGGATCGAACGAAAAATGTTCTTCAAAATAACTAGATTGATGACGGGAGAATTACGTGTGACATATGGTATCATATACTTTTAAATATATATATATTTTTATATTCTTAAAATTGAGCAGATGTAGCAAATTAAAATTTTGGGAAAAAGTAAGACGAAAGAAGGATGGGTAAGGTGAGAAACGATTGTTTTGCAAATGAAAGTAAGTTTACACAAAGATTTTGAAACGTGGTCACGAAGAACATAGAACTGATATAACAATAATAATAAAATAATTGGAGTTCCCTCTAGTTTAGAAAATATTTAAAAAGTACGTACGGTAATTGATTAGAAATTTTGGTAGTTTTTTGTAAAAAGAATAACTTTGAATGGTAACAAGTTTTAATACCGAAATACGAAAGTTAATGATTCAAAAGCGAGTACGAAATAGTAACTTAAGGATTTACGACCAAGAAGGTTTCAAAGTCGATAAAAGAATTTTAATTCAACCGAAAACAAGAAATTTTAAATATATAGTATATGGGTTTTCAAAGAAATTAAGCTAAGCGATGAAACTGAATATGGAGTTTCGAAAATACTTTTAGAGAAGACAAAATTGGCAAAGAGAAAGATTCGGAGGATCTACGATGATCGTCAGGAAACGATCACGTGAATCGGGAGACATGAAGATGATCGCTTGAAGAATATGTGTAGGATACGAACCGTGAAGAGCTACGATGGAACATCACGGTCGATAACACGAAAATGGTAATGATCAGGAAGACGCTAGGAGTCAGGGATTCTACTTTTCGGGTCGTCTAAGATCAGGATAGCTCGGCGCTAAGGTTTCCTAACGAGCTAAACTACAATCAGGATCTAAAGAGAAGGTTCCTAAGAGGATTAAGGTTACGTTATGCTGGGCCCGAAGTTGATGAGCCCGATCGAACGACTAAAAGAAGGGCTCTAAAAATCTAACACGGCCAGAGTCAGGTGCGGCCACTAAGGTATCCTAGGACGTGAATGACTAATTCCTAACCAAGGCGTCAGACTGTCAACCTGGGTGTCTATCTAAGTCTTCCTACCATCTAAAACTGGGAAACCTAATTTAGACTTGCACATGGATATTAAATGAATGCGGTACTCTTATTGTTTCGAACTTTTGCATGACCTGCATGGGCCACCACTAAAACCTGTCACGCCCCGCTTCCCAAAATGGACGGAGGCGAAGCGCGACTAAGGCCCGCTTAGGCCAGAGCTGAGAAGCTTGGACCCAATAAGCGTCTGTAGGGGTACCATTTTAAAAGTTTTTCACGTTCTTGCATTAATAAAGTTCGAAACAACAGAAAATACAGAAAGGAAGTTGCATTCATTAAATTAGGGGTAAAATATCCAACGAGTACAAAGTCTAAAAAGAAGCCTAAGCATGGCAACAAAATATTAAAAAGCCAATAAAAGCAGTAACCTCGGAAAGTGACGACTAAAAAGACCTCTAGGTCTGGTCTTCGTCAGGCACGCACTCTGGGTCGACGTCCTCGGCTCCTCGTACACCAAAGAGTCTGCCGCGTCCCCGAACTCTGGCTGAACACCTGACGTATAGCACCCAAGAAAAGGAACTGTACGTTAGGTAAAGTCTACAAGAAGGGTTAGACTCTACTGCAAATGCACCAACTATTAAACAATGGCTTACTGGTTGATTAGCATGCTGGGGTTATAACAGATGGTTTACTAGTTGATTAGCATGCTGGAGTTATAACAGAGTAACAAACAGAAGTAACGCAGCAGGAAAGTAAAGCGTAGCAAGTAGTAGTCGTAGCGTGTGCTACCAACTACGGGACTAACTTACAGGTGTCAAGATAAGTCGGGACGTGACGGGACAAGACAAGACAAGACAAGTGAGACACGAAAGGGTTCACGCCTTACGGTTCGAGGGGGATCAGACCCTCTTGCCATACGCACGCTCAACCCAACCCCAAACCCAGGAACTTAGGACAAGAATTACAGGGATCACTTCCGCTAGGGAAACATCTGAAACGCCCGAAGGCTTTTTGTGTAACAGGGATCACTTTCGCGGGGGAAAGCATCCGAAACGCCCGAAGGCTTTTTGGGTAACAGGGATCACTTCCGCGGGGGAAAGCATCCGAAACGCCCGAAGGCTTTTTGTGTAATAGGGATCACTTTCGCGGGGAAAGCATCCGAAACGCCCGAAGGCTTTTTGGGTAATAGTGATCACTTCCGCGGGGGAAAGCATCTGAAACGCCCGAAGGCTTTTTTTTTGTATAACAGGACACGACATGACAAGTGTAGGGAGTTGTTATTCTAAGGTGTCCACACGCACGCACATGCAAGATAGTCCTATGATATCAACAGTTGTTGTTGTCAGGCTCAGACTTCGTCGTCAAGTCTGAGCCGTCAAGGGCGTCCCGGACGCTATCATTTCTCATCCGGTTCTCAGTACTCACAGTCTAACAGTTCTATAATTTAAGACTAAGACACGGTCAAAAGCGCAAGTGGGTACACTTGCCTGCGATGGCGAGTGTGTCGTCCGTCCGGGGCGTCTCGTCCAGTCGTCGTGTCTGCGGTAGTCCGTCTGAAACAGGTCATGGCGACTGTGTCAGGTCGTGTTTTTCAATAATCCTATTTAGGTTCACTTCTAGGTTGTCGGGACTACCCTAATTGTCAAAGTCACAATTTAGATGTTCAGCCCTATTCGACGATTTTATCCTATGTGTACAGTTCAAAAGTCCAGTCGTCGAATCTACTGTTTCACAACGTTTTAAGGACGCAGAAAATAAATTTAGTTATAGTTGTCCAATTTTAATTAGGGTTCTGTTTTCTACAGTGTGGGTTCGCTACGAGTTAGGGGTACCAACCTGAATGATGTTCACGCGTAAATCTGGCGTCGGATCTGGAAACAGTTACGGACCCCGTCGCGGTTTCAGTTACTCGACTGTGGTAGTACGGAATCTATCTGCGTCATCAGTCCCGATATCAGTCTAAAAATAATAATAATAAAACTATCTGACCAACTAACTTATTTAAACCCTATGACCAATATTAGTAGAAGGGCAGTGTTACATGTTAGTTACTGTTTCTACTTACTCTTCATTCTGTTACTAACCCACTAACTTTATAACTTTATTAATATGATATATAAAAAGTAAGCATGGTCTAAAGCAATTCTAATTAACTAACCTAGTAGCTAACAACCAGATCCAATGACTGGGTATTTAAAAAAACAAAGTTTTCACAAAAACTCTAATATTGATCTAGTAACCCTATCTAAAATATTTTTACTAACCATATTAGAAAATTTACATAATAAGGATATAATATGTGAATTATTGATATCATGGATATGTATAACAAAACCTATATTAACTACTTACTGTTTGTTTTAGGGTTGCCTAGCTCAAGTGTGCAGGTTGAATCCGGGAAGATGAAGGTCGCGCCCTGGCGACTGTTACGGCTTGGAGTCACGGTGTGTAGGATCCAGGGTCGAGGCGGTCGGGCAGTGTCGAAGTAGGTTTGCGTGTGCGAAAGGAGCACGGCGATCTGCCGTTGTCTAGAGAGGATGCTGCAGGCGTGCGTGTCCTGGGACACGACGACGTGGGTTCGCGCGGTAGTCGACGTCGTTGTGGGCGACGGTGGCGAACGTCTGAGGAGGGGCGGCGTCAACTGTGGTGTTTCGGAGGGCAGGTGAGGCGGTGAGTAGGGCGGGGGTGTTGTCGGGGATGTGAGACGGCTGCTGGCCGAGGAGGCGGGCTGCGGATCGCTGACTACGGCGACGGCCTTGCCGCGGATGAAAGAGGGGAAACACCGGAGAGTCGTCGAGGGGGTAAGACGCCGGAGGGTGGATGGCCGGAGGGGCTGAGGCACAACACAGCGGCGGCGGCGCGGCTCGAACGGCGACGGAG
Organism: Scilla litardierei; assembly: GCA_030789695.1. Lineage (NCBI taxonomy): Eukaryota > Viridiplantae > Streptophyta > Magnoliopsida > Asparagales > Asparagaceae > Scilla > Scilla litardierei. The sequence goes on from CM061134.1 coordinate 150,541,932, forward strand.
CTATGGCGGCGATCGGTTCACTGCGGTCGGCGATCGGGCTGCTTTGCATGAGAATTCGCGACGGCGCTCCGCGGGAAAGAGGCGCAGCGGCGGAGCGATGGTGACTGCGGCGATCGGGATTTGCGGAGGAGGAGGAGGAGATGCGGTAGTGGGCGAGCGGCTTGCGCGGTCCGGTGGTCGGAGGGGCTGCTGTGGCGGCGGATCGCCTTGAGGGAGAGAGATGGAGAGGGGGGATGGGGCGATCGGGGGCGCCGGAGCAGCGTCGGGGGTCGGGATCTCGGCGGCTGAGCGACGTCGGGGGCTATGATCTCGGAGGAGAACGGCGGGTGGAGGCCTCGCGGGGAAGGCCGACGGCGAGACTTCGCCGTGGGGTGGGTTATCGTGAAGAGGGGATTGGAAATTGGGGGTTTTCGTTTTAGGGGAGGCCGGCGGCGGAATTGATTAGGGTTAGGGTTAATAGCTAGGGTTAGAGATTTAATTATTATTAATAGGGTAAATGTTAGCTATATAGACCTAAGATAATGGTTGAATGGGTGAGGGGCAAGGGATAGAGGGTGTACGGGTTGGGGTAAGACTAGGGGAGATTAGCGAAACTGATTAGGGAAGATCTTAAAACGATTTAAATGAAGGATTTAGCCAGATTTGGCTAACAATTTTCGAAATTTGAATCTGACTGGGCAAATCAACGGTCGAGGTTTCTCCGAGCGATATCTCTCAATCCGGTCGTCAGAAAAATAATCCGAAAATACCGGGGCGATCGTGGAGACGAGACACACAGATCTACAGAGCCTGATCGTGCGTAATGCCTACAAAAATTTACATAAAATTAGAAATGGCGTTTCGAGTCAGATGACTTAAACGCCCCTATCATTCAAAGTCGTTTCGCGCGAAAATGAGCCGTGAAAGACGTTCTCAAAAATTACTATAAAATTCAACACCCCAAAATGATCACAACGGCATATCGCATCGCATATGCCGGAGCTCGGAAATAGCCAAAAAAATACGTGCACGATAAAACACGTGTGCGCAGAAAAATTACAAACGGTCGGAAAGCGGCCGTTACAATAGGAGATGATTGTATAGATACATAGGAGATCTGCAAGCCTGAAGCTTGTACAGATCAGGGGGAGTCCCTCGATAGTTATACTCTTTTTCCTTAAGCTGATATTTTTTACCAATGGGTTTTCCACAGCTAAGGTTTTAACGAGGCAACCACAATGGCTCTGGATCCAGAAGTATCCACCCCATTAGCATACTGAATCCTAAAGTATTCATATGCTTAACCCAAGGTAATGGAGAGATGATGGGAAGTATTATGAGATGAGGGAGGCCAAAGATGAGGGAGGCCTTTGGCCTCCCAGGCCTCCCTCCTCAACATCTCACAATTACTCCCCACTAAGTTAGTGGGGTGTCCCTTGGACTCCTAATTCATATGAATATATAGAGAGCCATGCTTGTGCTATGGCTACTCCTAATTTTGCTTTACTTATAGATGAAGTATGGAATATTGTGGACAGTGCCTCGTTGCACTGGTGAAGCATTGATATTGCTCCCACATACAACGAGACTATAAGATTCAAATAAAATTTCGTTTTACTTGTAGATGAAGTATGGAATATTGTGGACAGTGCCTCGTTGCACTGGTGTAGCATTGATATTGCTCCCACATACAACAAGACTATAAGATGCAAATTCTCCTCTGAAACATATATGATATCTCCAATTTTCAAGGATATTTTTTAAAGAAAATAATTTGAAAATTGTGGATAATATAAATTGAATATCAATATGTAACTAGTCAAGAGAATGGCCAGAAGACCATCTACTTACGATTTCATTGGACCCCCGTCAGGCCCCTATAATTACAGATATTCATCCTATAGAAATTCAACTCGACTGAGCACCAGAAGTGCCTTTCTTTGCCATAGTTTTTAACTATGGCAAAATGGACTTGGTCATCCTGGATCAGCAATGATGGACGCATCATCAAATGAATCCATTGGAGAACCTAAAGATTCTTCAAAAGGTTGAGTTTCCTTGTCCCCCTTTGTCATAAGGAAAAACTAATAGAGAGACCTTCCCTCCTGAAAGTGGGTTTAGAGTCTCCTGGCTTCATTGAGAGAATACATGTTGACCTTTTGCGGGCCAATTCATCCTGCAAATGGCCCATTTTCGGTACTTCATTACTGTACTGATATATGCATCTACTAGATGGTCTTATGTGTGCCTTTATATTCACTCGCAACTTAGCTTTCTCAAAAGCTTATAATGTGGGTGAATTTACTACACATATCATTCAAGACTTCTGCCAAGCAACTGTCATTAAAATTGAACATCCTGCAGCATGTTCAAACTCATAACGATTTAGCAGCGTCTCTGGTAAAGAGACTCCAATGGATTTCACGTCCATTGTAAATCGCAGTTGCCTGTTGATGTTTTGGGACCATCACACTGCATTCTGCATCGCTTATCACGATACGGCCCGCTTATTGCCATATCTTATTGCTGATGCTGCTTGCTTATGGTTTACCACCAAGTCTTGATAAATGTGAATTTGATGAGCAAAATCTCATTGAAATAGGCATGCAGTCTAAAGAAGCCTGAAGCTTCTGAGACCATATCATGGGACACAAAAGTCCTCATCTCGTTATGATCCGCATACTTTTTCTGTGTGAAGTTGAGATCCAGAAGATCCTTCACATTCAGACTAAAGTACATCAATTGATGAATAAATTTGCGGACAACCAGAAGATTATTCGTTCACACGACCCTGTTGCCAACATACCAGCTAGGATTGACATTCCCAAAGACGGAGGCAATCCACCGGCAGCAGATTTGGTTGTACCTCAATTGAAAAGAGGACGCCTGCCAGGTTCAAAATATAAAAATTCCTCAAAATAGGAAGATTTCTGGATATATCAAAATGATCCAACCACAGGATGCTGAGCTCAGACCAGCAACCTCTCCCCTCCTAATTTCCACTGTAGAGGAAACAACAGGAGAAACGTCATTATATTACGTACTTACTGGAGAGGTACTGGACAGATATAGCACAGTCGACGACGACGGTTTTTCTTTCGCTATTGCCGTTCACGTCGTTGAATACAACGATGACGTCTACCCACTTTTCTATAGCGTTAACGCATAAAATGGCCAACGTGGGACGAGGCAATAAGAGCAGAGCTAGACTCACCCTTGAAAAAGCAAAGTCTTTGGACTAGTAGTCCATACACCTGAATGTGTAAAAACGTGTGGAATATAATTCGGATTTCATAAAGAAATTAAAATGAAGGAAATGCGATCATTTTCCTACTAAGCCTACACTTCTCTGAAAAAGCCAATACATGCAGCTCATGGACGTTGTGACTGCATATATATACGGTAATATAGATATAGAGATCTATATAAAACTTTCAGAAGGGTTTACTCTACACCCAGAGATGAAAGAGAGACGTAGAAACGTCTTCTCCATAAAGGCTACAAAGATCATTAGTTGATCTTAAGCAATATTCTGCATGTGTATCTTTTTCGAAAGATCGTTGACAGAATTTGTAATATTCGCCGTATATGTGGTCGACTTAAAGCTAATAGGATCTCATGCAGAGACCATTTAGATATCAGATAGCTTTAAGCATACCTTGAAAATGAAAATCCTAGGTATAACAAGGTATTATCTCGGCTTATATATTTAACCCCTTCGTGGTGGAACCCTTTCATATCTTTCATACACATGGAGTTTATGAAGAAAGATGTCCACCTGCATCCTATTAAAAATGGATACTTCTGTATGACACCTTCTAGTAGCTGGAAGAGGGGGAGGACATCCTAGGTCCCGAAGAGCCTAGCTCTAGTGAACTTGTTACACTTCTTTATCTGGCCAACTGCACGTATCTTTGATAGAACGTCTTCAGTAAAGTTGTTAACCAGATATAGTGTTGCCCTGGAGAGCAACACTAGACCAAGGATAAGCTGCTTCTACGCAACTTCTAAGGGTCAAGGAATATATATCGCATATGCAGGTTTAAAGATCACCGCGATGACTACAACACAATAGGACGTCCACCTCCTACATATCTACACATCATCCTCCAATGTCTACATCTTCTGAGAAGCTCATCATCCAAGAAGCAAGTATTGAAAATGCTCAGCCAGGTCCAGCAGTACCTTGCAGACACACTAAAGACTGATTCAATGAATACTTTAGTGGCGTCATCTACCAACTTCGAAGAGCATTCCACTCCAGAACGCCACTGCTTTACTATAGCCGCTAGATGAGTGAAACTTGTATAAGATGAGTGATGATTGTATTTTCTTTCAAAACATGATGGATGTATAGACGAATAAGAGATGCTTGTATAGATACATGGGAGATCTGTAAGCCTGAAGCTTGTATAGATCAGGGGGAGTCTCTCGATAGTTGTACTCTTTTCCCTTAACCTGCTGGTTTTTTCCACTTGGTTTTCCACAGCTAAGGTTTTAACGAGATAACCACAATGACTTTGGATCAAGAAGTATCTACCCCATTAGCATAATGAATCCTGAAGTATTCATATGCTTAACCCATGGTAATGGAGAGATGAGGGGGAGTGTTGTGAGTTGAGGGAGGCCTTTGGCCTCTCCCCTCAACATCTCACCATTACTCCCCACTAAGTTAGTGGGGAGTCCTTTGGACTCCTAACTCAACATGAGATTTTTCTAAATATAGTACCATGGCTATTCGCCATGGTTATTTCTCTCCAATCCTCTTCTGAAAATTGATTAATTATTAATAGTTAATTAATCAAAACAGTACTGCTGAAAGTTGTGTATTCCCTAAAAGATAACGACCACGTCTAAATGGCTTTGCAGAAAGCATAAACTTTTAATTTAAGTGAACTTTACAAAGTTTAAGTTTGGCAGGGTTTTCTAAGGCGCCAGATCTTAGCCTTGGTCCATAAGGGCAAAGGGACCGAATCCCACATCTGTTTGTTGAGCCCTTTCATTTTTTCAGATCAAATTATAATTCCTAGATGTGTCATATGCTCTTAAGATATGATCAAATCCCAAAATTATAAATCCGCTATATTAATGGTTGGTGTTGTGAATGGGTATTTACTGGGTTGGATGAGTTATTGGGCCAACCCAAGTGTTTGGGCCCATATCTGTATAAGCCCACTTGTATTCTCCCCTTTGGCTATAAATATAGACCTGAGGGCTCTCCCCTAAGTAGTTGATTCATAACACGTTATCAGCACGAGACTCTAAAAATTTTTTTTTCCACAAATTTTTCCGTTCGTTGCGAAGGCGAAGGCGAAGGCGAGACGGGAGATCCACGAGCGCGGTGCAAGGCTTCCTCCATCAAGGGTCGTCATCCGCGTAGGGCTTCGAGCAACCATCGCTATATCCGGAGGACGAATATAGAGGTAAAAACTCTAAAAACAAAGTTTTTAATCATACGTATGATTACCCCTCCCCTAGATCTCACAAGATCGTCATGGGGATTCATCGTCGCCTTGAAAACGACGGATTATTCTTCCCAAAAATCAAATTTTTAGGGGTTTTTTGGATTTTTCTCTCAAACCCTAGATCAAGCCCCGCCGGCGGCCTTGCCGCCGGCCCCCCCGCCCTGGCCACGCCGTTCCCCCCATAGGGGGGGCGGCAGCCGCCGCACCCCCCTGCAGGGGGGGCGGCGGCGGCCCCTGCCGTCGCCCTCCCCTGCAGGGGGGCGGCAGCCGCCGCACCCCCCCGCAGAGGGGGGCGACGGCCCCCGTGGCCGCCCCCCTCTCTGCAGGGGGGCGGCCCCCGCCGTCCCCCCCGTAGAGGGGGGCGGTGGCCCCCCGGCCACGCCTCCTTCTGCAGGGGGCGGCGGCCCCCACCGCTCCCCCCGCAGCGGGGGGCGGTGGCCCCCTGGCCGCGCCCCCCTCTGCGGGGGGCGGCGGCCCCTGCCGCTCCCCCCCCGCAGCGGGGGGCGACGGCCCCCTGGCCGCGCCCCCCCTCTCTGCGGGGGGACGACGGCGGCGGCGGCCCCCCGCTGTAAACCCTAAACCGCACCAAAAAAAACGCACAGAGCTGTGGGCATGAAGCCCACAGCAGATCTGTGGGCTTCAGGCCCACAGAATTCAACACAAAAAAAAAATTATTCAGATCTGTGGGCCTGAAGCCCACAGCAGATCTGTGGGCTTCAGGCCCACAGATTTCCCAAAAAAAAACCAGATCTGTGGGCCTGAAGCCCACAGCAGATCTGTGGGCTTCAGGCCCACAGATTTTCATCAAAAAAAATTTTGGGGGGAGGCAACAGGGCTATAAATGTGCCTCAAAAGGCAACCTATTAGCCTAAAAATTAAGTTAAAATGGGGATTCAAAGGCAAAATATTCGTGAAATATCACGGCAAATTACGGGACAAATATCGGACAGACAAGGGCGTTTTGGGGATTTTTTTGGGGGACTTTTTGGGATGACGAGGGAGACTTTTCCCTCTGACAAAGAAAATGTTAATTTTGGGCTCTTAATCAATTTGATTGATTAAACCCATTTACTTTACAACCTATGCATCGTAATCTCTTTTACATGCTTTACATCTCTGGCAAAATTATATGGATATTATTTGCGTGGTTGTACATTTTATTTAAAAACTTAATAATTAGGAAGATCCTGCGACCGCTCTGCCGTTAGTTACCTAACCTAACGGTGTATGACATTGCCCAGTGGTCCAATAATTATTAAGTGATTAAATATTGCTTTATCCTCATATGAATAAACTGCCTGTGATGTCTGTGGATGAAAATATTGATGAGCACAATATTCTTGCATGAATTGCTAAATGTGGTTTTTGGATCGGCCGTTTAGTCCCACAGTTTATTTCCCGCATTTTTCTTTTACTTTTGAGAGAAATTGTAGTGAGGAATTTATGTAAATGTCAAAGAAAGAAGACCTACTTCCATGGAGACGGAAGCTACGCTTGAAGACGAAGATATTAAATGGGACCCACGGGGTTTCCAAAGTTGTATTTTCATTTTAATTCAAGCTGCAAATTTGTATAATTTGGACTGTGGACTCTTGGACTCTTTCTTGTGGGACTGGCCGATCCACACATTTAGCTTTTCATTAAATATTGCTTCCGCATGAAAATGTTTTTCTGGTTGATTATTAATTCATGCATGTTTGTGCTCTGCTAGATAAATGGCTAAAATTGCAAGCGTTGACTTTGAAGTGCTGGATGCATCAGGCAGAGACTATCTAAGCTGGCAGCTAGATGTTAAGTTTCACCTGCGGGCCAAGTCCCTCATCACTGTTGTGACTGAAAAAGAAAATGTTAGCGATATAGAGAAGGCGCAAGCCATCATCTATATTCGCCGCCATGTGGACAAGACCTTAAAGGCTGAGTACCTTACGGTCGAAGATCCACTTGAGCTATGGACCGCCCTTGAGGACAGTTATAAACATCAGAGAGATGTTATACTCCCAAGGGCGAGATATGAGTGGGAGAACCTGAGACTGCAGGACTTTAAGTCCATTGCTGAGTACAACTCAGTACTTTTTAGCATCACCTCACGCCTGAAGTTGTGTGGTGAAAAAGTCTCAGAAGATCACATGCTGGAAAAGACGTATACGTCTTTCCATGAAAAGGATGCGATACTTATGCAGCAATACCGTGAACATAAGTTCACCAAGTATTCAGAGCTGCTGTCATGTCTTCTCATGGCCGAGCAAAACAGAGAGCTTCTTCTCGCCACTCACAATATGCGCCCTCCCGGCACTGTCCCCCTACCAGAAGCTCACCATACCTCTTCCTTCAAAAAGAAGAGGGACAATAAAAGAAAAGAAAGACCACAGAAAGGGGGGCAACAGAAAAGAGCCAAGGGCCCACCACAACAGCGCAAGAATGAAGGGAAGCGCAAGTTCACCTGGCGCAGGAATGATAACAAGAAAAACAATGCACCCCCACCCAAGAGGGACTGGGAAGACCAGTGCCACAGCTGTGGCATGACAGGCCACTGGTCTAGAGTGTGCAGGACCCCAGTGCATCTCCAGGAGCTTTATAAACAAAGCAAGAAAAAGAATGCTGAATCAAACCTGGTGGCTGCGAATAATGCAGTCAAATTTACAGCAAAAGACTTCGAGTCAGATAATCTGCTTGATTAGCCTGTTATCATTTATCTTAGCATTTCTATTGTATGAACATTTTATTTCATGAGAGCTTTTATGTATCTTCAATTCTGTCGAATAAAACTTAGCTTTTCTGAATGCAAATGTTTACTCATCTTTTTTAGATGGAATGCTCTCATGACTGCTTAGTAGACAGCGCGTCAACACATACGATCCTTCAACACAAATGCTATTTTCATAGCATTATCCCGTATAAGAGCCCTGTAAACACAATTTCAGGGCCATCGGACATAATTGAAGGTTCCGGGAATGCAACCTTGTTGCTCCCCAATGGAACAGAACTAAAAATAAAAGATGCACTTTACTCTCCGAATTCCAAGAGAAACTTACTAAGTTTCAAAGATATCCGTTTTAACGGATTCCACTTGGAAACAGCAAATGTCAAAGAAAATGAATTACTGTATGTAACGTCTCAAGAAAATGGAATTAAAACCATTCTTGAACGTTTTGAGAGCCTCTCATCAGGTCTCTACCATACAAAAATTCGGAGAGAGGAAGCAAACCTGACGGAGCACCTGAAGTGTCCGGCATCAGCCAAATTCTTACTTTGGCACGATAGACTTGGCCACCCTGGATCTGTGATGATGCACCGCATCCTAGCACAATCCCATGCGCATAACCTGAAGAACCAGAAGATTCTTCAGAAGGGAGAATTCCCTTTTGTACCCTTCTTTAAGGGTAAATTAATAACAAGGCCATCACCACTTAAAGTGGATATTGAGTCTCCTAGCTTCCTTGAAAGAATACACGGAGACATATGTGGACCTATCCACCCCCCTAGCGGGCCTTTTCGGTACTTTATGGTACTGATTGATGCATCTTCGAAATACTCGTATGTGTGTCTACTTTCAACCCGCAACTTAGCTTTTCCAAAGCTTTTGGCACAAATAATAAAGTTGCGGGCGCATTTCCCAGACAACCAAATAAAGAAAATATGTCTGGATAATGCGGGGGAATTTACCTCTCAGTCATTCCAAGAATATTGCCAGGCAACGAGAATAGAAATCAAACATCCGGTGCCACATGTTCACACCCAAAATGGGTTAGCTGAGTCGCTAATTAAAAGACTACAATGGATCGCACGACCATTGCTGATGAAATCCCAGTTGCCGGTGGATGCATGGGGACATGCAATTTTGCATGCTGCATCACTAATAAAAATTAGACCCTCAGGAGGTCAGAGTCTATCTCCAATGCAACTCGCATATGGAACGCCGCCGAACATCTCTCACTTGAGAATCTTCGGCTGCGCAGTTTATATCCCCATTGCACCACCACAGAGGACCAAGATGGGCCCTCAACGTCGCCTAGGTATCTACGTAGGGTTTGACTCACCCTCCATTATAAGATACCTAGAACCCCAAACGGGGGACGCTTTCAAGGCACGCCTTGAAGACTGCAATTTTGATGAGACGTATTTCCCCAAAATGGGCCTAGACATCGAAAAGTCTAGTGCAAAGCAAATGTTGACGTGGGATACAAAAAGCTTGACCCACTATGATCCGGTAACAAGACAATGTGATGATGAGATCCGGAAGATCTTACACATCCAGGACACAGTCCATAGATTACCGGACTCGTTCACTGACAACCAGAAGATTGTCAGATCACACATCCCTGCTGCGAATACTCCAGCTAGGATTGACATCCCGAAGGATGGATGCAATCCACCTGCAGCAGAAGTGGCTGCACCTCAACAGAAAAGAGGCTGACCACCAGGCTCCAAGGATAAAAATCCAAGAAAAAGAAAAATATCCGGAGACCTTGGGACAATACCCCCACAGAGAAACGAGCTCGTGTCCATACCCTCTCCCCTCCCGGAATCCACTGCAGAGGAACTGCCAGGAGAAACAGAAATATCACTAAATTATGTACGTACAGGGGAGGTATTGGACAGAAAGAGTACAGTCGTCGACGATGACTTCGCGTTTCACATTGCCATTCACGTCGTCAGAAGCGATGATGATTATGAACCACACTCCGTTGCTGAATGCAAACGTAGAGATGATTGGCCAAAGTGGAATCAGGCAATAGAAGCCGAGCTGGACTCGCTTCAGAAACAAAAAGTCTTTGGGCAAATAGTCCGGACACCTACTGGTGTCAAACCTGTGGGATACAAATGGGTATTCGTCAGAAAAAGAAACGAAAATAATGAGATCGCATGCTACAAAGCTAGACTTGTAGCACAGGGATTTTCCCAAAGACTGGGTATAGACTATGACGAAACATACTCCCCGGTCATGGATGCGATCACGTTCAGATTCCTGATAAGCTTAACAGCAAAGGAAGGCCTAGATATGCAGCTAATGGATGTTGTGACTGCGTATCTATACGGAAATCTCGACAAGGAGATCTACATGAAACTTCCTGATGGCTTTTCAATGCCTGCTGAACTGAAAGATAGACCTCGGGACGTCTATTCTGTTAAGCTACAAAGATCATTGTATGGTCTCAAACAATCAGGAAGAATGTGGTATAATAGACTCAGTGAGTTCCTTGTTCAACAAGGATTCACGAATAATGAAGTCTGCCCTTGTATCTTCATAAGAACAAAGGGAAAAGGATTCGTAATAATAGCTGTCTACGTAGACGATCTGAATCTCATAGGATCTCCCGAAGAGATCACTGAGATATCTGTAAGCCTAACAAAAGAATTCGAAATGAAAGACCTAGGCAAAACCAAATTCTGCCTTGGCTTACAGATTGAACATCAGAAAGACGGAATCCTATTACACCAAACCACATATACGAAGAAAATGTTGCAAAGATTCCATATGGACCATTGCCATCCATTGAGTACACCTATGGTAGTACGATCCCTGGATGCACATAAAGACCCCTTCCGGCCGCTGGAAGAGGGGGAGGATATACTTGGTCCGGAAGTTCCCTATCTGAGTGCCATCGGAGCACTACTATATCTGGCAAACTGCACACGTCCCGATATAGCGTTCGCAGTAAATTTGCTTGCCAGATACAGTGCAGCGCCTACGCAGCGCCACTGGACCGGGGTAAAGCACCTTCTGCGCTACCTCCAAGGGTCTACAGATTTGGGACTCTTCTACAAAAATGGAACATCCTCTATAATTGCAGGTTATGCTGATGCAGGGTACTTGTCTGATCCCCACAAAGCAAAATCACAGACTGGGTACGTGTTTACCTACGGAGGGACAGCCATTTCCTTGAGATCCATCAAGCAAACCTTGACGGCAACCTCATCCAATCACTCGGAGATCATTGCCATCCATGAAGCAAGCAGAGAATGCATATGGCTACGCTCAGTCATCCACCACATCTTGTCTACGACCGGACTAAAGACTGGAGACCTCGAGCCCACTACCATGTTCGAGGACAATGCTGCTTGCATAGCTCAGCTACGATGTGGCTTCATCAAAGGCGACAGAACGAAACACATTTCACCAAAGTTCTTCTGGACGCACGAGCTACAGAGAGATGGCAAGATCGACATCAGACAAGTGCAGTTATGTGACAATTTGGCAGATTTGTTCACTAAAGCCCTTCCTACTGCTACCTTTAGAAAACTTGTACATAGGATTGGAATGAGACGCCTAAGAGATCTGAAAGCTTGAGAGCTTGTACAGATCAGGGGGAGTTTGGCAGAGTTTGTACTCTTTTTCCTTAACTATGGTTTTTCCCACTGGGTTTTCCATAGCCAAAGGTTTTAACGAGGCAAATCTCACCAACTCAGGATCCTGAAGTATCCACCCCATGTGAGACCCATACAGGCTCAGAATCCTGAAGCATTCATGAGCAGGGTCCACAACTATGGCTGGATAAGGGGGAGTGTTGTGAATGGGTATTTACTGGGTTGGATGAGTTATTGGGCCAACCCAAGTGTTTGGGCCCATATCTGTATAAGCCCACTTGTATTCTCCCCTTTGGCTATAAATATAGACCTGAGGGCTCTCCCCTCAGTAGTTGATTCATAACAGTTGGAAAATTATAAATTTCATAACCTAAGCTTGGATATCATATATTAGCACCATTAATTGATAAAGCGGATACCATATGTAAACACGACTAATTAAATATTTTTTTACATCAAGAACTTTGAAATACCTGAATTGGAAGATAATATCACGTCACTAAATTAGATTAAATAGGTTTCTCTACCTTCTTCCTTGTATTGTGTACCAAGGGACATGGAAAGGACCAATTTATATATTTTCCAACTCAATTCAGTTCATTGTGTCCATCGAACAACCGATCAATGGATGGTATTTACAGGGAAGTTATAAGGAAATTATAGCTACCCTGGTAGGTATAACTATCAGGCCAATAACTGTCAATCTGTTAATTCCAACATTTGTGACAAAGGACAAACGAAAATCTTCAAAAATTGCGGTACGACATTACATTGAGAAGCTAAAGATACAATATAAAAGTTTTCAAAAGAATGCTACTATCTCATCTGTGACAAAAGGTTTATGTGATAATATTTCAATCACATGCAAGAAGAATTTTCAAAGTCTGAGCTAAATTATAATATAATATAAAACTATATTTCTCCAAAGAGTATTAATTATTTGAACTACACAGTATTGGAATGCAATATGAGACAACTATGTTGTAGCACTATTTGATAGGAGACTGTTGATACATAGATTCTCGTTGGGTCAGATCGGACCGAGCCATGGGGACGAGCTATCCCACGCCCGGTTTGAGCCTAGACACGACAGTTTTGCCAAGCCATTCCCCTATTTCGATTCCCGAAAAAGATAGAAAGAGACGTCAGAGGACCGGAGGCAGACCCACCGACTACCATCCGATACCTAAGTCAGGCGATGGTTGGAGGAAAGGAGATGCTGGGCACAAGATAGGAAGTGTGTGGTGATGGCGTATGGGTTGAGCGTAGGTATGCCCATACCCATTACGGTTTTTAGATAAGGTTTGTGTGCCCCAAGAGAACATACCTGGCAGTGGAGATATCATGCGGCCATACGAGGATCATGCCATGTCAGGCCGACGTGGGGACTGTAGATTTCCTGGCGTAACCGTCCCCTGCAAATCCTGCACATGTGAAGATATAGCAGGGTGTCGTGGACCGTGTCAATGGAAAAGGTAAGAAGTAAATTCTACATAACAGCATGCAGAGAGATGGTGGTTAGTTCACCTTAGATCGCACCATGTGGAGTGGTCTAAACTGGCTAGTCGAGAACGGGCTTGGGCCGATATGCTATATAGGCTGACCTCGGATAGCAAGGTCGTCCCTGCAGATGCATATTGGTCGAGCAGATCATAAGGTCAGGGTTGTTCCTGCGAAGTCATGCTGAGGTCTTGTTTGGCTAACCCCTTGAGCCTGGTCAACAGATCTCCCATGGCAGGTCCCCTCTGACATGCTTGGCTGGGCCCCCATTGTAGGTGGGCCCAAGTGAAAACCAGTATCTACAATGTCCCCTCATCTTCTTGGCTAGGCACTGCTGATCCGAGCTACAACCATAGGGTTGGAGATGGAGAGATAGGGAGAGAGACCATGTTGAGGCTGTAGCTTGCATTACCGAGCCGATCTAACTTTCTTAAGTAGCATTGGAGCACTACTTTGGTGGAGGTTTGCTTATGATGGTTTGCTGACGTGGCTACCATCCCTCGGGGGATGAAGCGTCGTGATGTTCCGAAGAAACTGCCAATCCAATTCATATTGAATGCATGATCTGAGGGGTCAGTCCTGGTCTTTGAGATGTCATCCACGTGGCATGGCTCAGTTTGCTGTTGGTGGAAGCTTTCTTGTCATGAGGACCAAATGGTTCAGAACGTTTCGATCTAACGGTTAATGTCATTTCCAGCTATCTCCTCGTTTATAAAAGGTAAGGACAGTAGCAAGGGTTCATACTTTGACCCTTGCCTCTTCCATCTTTCCCTTCTTCTTACATCATGTCTTGGTTTGATGACTCCTCCAATGGTTTAGACTCTTAGGCCACATTGATGGAGCCTTGCCCATTCGCATCGTGGATCGAGTCAAGTTCATCGACATCTCACTACTGGAAAATTGGACATTAGCCACGGACAAATCCGTGGCTAATGCCCCAAAATACAGGGCTAAGACACATTAGCTATGTAATTTTATAAATTCTTTGGCTAATATTCCGTGGCAGAAAGTGGCGTAGCTGATACGAAAAATTCTATGGCAGAAATATTAACCACAGAAATATAGCCACTGACGTCTGTGGCAAAACATCCAGTGGCCAATAATTTATTGCCACGGATTTCTGTGGCAATATTTTTTATTTGTGGTGGACAATCCATGGCTTTGACATTTAGCCACAGAAATTTTACGTAACAACTTCTGAGGCTAAAAATGTTCAGCCACGGAAATTCAGTGGATAAATGCTAATAGCCACGGAATATTTTCAGGACAAAGTTTATTATCCACGGACTTTCGTGGCTAATAGGCAGGCTTTTTCCGTGGATAATTGATGTGTCCATATTTTGCAGCATGTTTTCATCTCATTCTGATCGATCAAAGTTCACTTTTCTATACTTTATCACGTATTTCACGATATATTTGATTCTCGTAGTGTTTTGTGGATTTTCAGAAACTTTGAGACGATTTGGAGCAATACTGGATGATGGACACGAGCATCGATGCCGAAGAGTCAATGACATCATGCTAGAGAGGATTTTGAGTTGTTAGAAGAGAGCAAGAAGCGAAGCGAAGGAGAAACAAAAGGAGAGCTAATTTGGGCTCAAATCCCAACCCGCTCATCGGCCCCTTTAATACAAAAAGTTTCAATACATCACCATAACGACCCCTTGGCCCCCTCAATACAAGAAGTTTCCACACATCACCATAATGCCCCCCTCCTCGCCCCCATCACTCCCCGAATCTTTACAACACCAAGTAAAAAACAATTAAACTCTCGCGTCAGATCTCTACCCTCCAGTCCTCTACCCGCTTCGCCTTACGTACGCGATTCCTGAAAGAAAAATTGAAATAAATAAGTATTTACAAGATACATGCATTAAGGAAGCAAAAGGCCACCCCCAATCCATCCATAACACACACGCACACACGCATGAGTACCTACCATGAATAGTTGTTTCAATACAAATGATTGTATTTTCCAACACTCACATAACAATAGAATTCTCTTGTAGAAGAATATAAAGAGTAACTCTATAAGCATGCTGATGTGATAAAACATGGTTACTATCAATTTGTCTATCATTAACTGAATTATAAAGTGCAATTGACTATAATTTGTAGCTCTGCTGCTGCTCATATTGTTTTCAGTTGGACGAGGCAGTTTTATATATGCAGTATACATAAAAAGCGGAAAGGAAAGAACACCACACAGCTTGCAATAATACCATATGCAGAAGCCAAGCTTTCGGAAGGAAATAATTGCAGGTTACACAACCCCCACCAGTGTATATTTTACACTAATTGTTGGGGTCTTGACACCTCTATAAGTCTTTGATGGTGTGAGGATTTAACTTCAATCTTAGAGTCAAAATTAGGAGGATGGAACGTATTTACCCTTTTTGTTTAATACTATTTATCCAAAGCATGTCTTAAACATTAGAGAAGTCAGTTCCCATGTATAATGACTATGATATTGCACACTTCTCTTTCTATGGCTGGCTAAGAATTCAATTTTATATATTACTTTGTGTTGTAAACCATAGCGGCTACGGAACCCCGTAGCCCTGTATTTATAGTAATAGGGTTACATAATGGGTGGATACCCACTAACGGGTTGGGCCTCCAAAGCCCGTTTATAACACTTCCCCTTATCCATCCATTGTTGTAAGCCGTGATGAACGCTTCAGGGTTCATAGAGCTTATCTGATCATGGGTCTATGGATACTTCTGGATCCCAAGTTTAAGAGTACTTGCCTCGTTAAAACCTTTGACAAGGAAAACCCAGTGGGAAAAACCAATGGCTAGGGGAAAAGAGTACAAGTCTCTGTAACTTTCCCTGATCGATGGATATCACTAGAGGTGGATACTTCTGGATCCTAAGTTAGGGATAACTGCCTTGTTAAAACCTTTAGCTATGGAAAACCCAGTGGGAAAAACCAATAGCCAAGGAAAAAGAGTACAGTTTCCGTAACTTCCCCTGATTAGTGGAAGTATTTAGGGGGTGGATACTTCTGGATCCAGAGTCAATGAGTTTGCCTCGTTAAAACCTTTAGCTATGGAAAACCCAGTGGAAAAAACCAATAGCCAAGGGAAAAGAGTACAACACTACATTTGACTCCCCCTGATCTGTACAAGCTGCAGGCTTGCAGATCTCCTAGGCAACTATACATCAATCTCTTACAGTGTTCTGATAATAAGTACAAAGGACAAGGCATCGCTCACCTATACAAGACATCGCTCATCTATACAAGTATCGCTCATCTATGGCAGCTACTGAATCTGAGGGATCTCTTCTGAGGAGGAGTGGTCTGCAGACTCGGTAGGTAGCATCACGTCTCTGACCAGTCTTCACTGTGTCTGCGAGGTACTGCAGGACCTGGCTGTGCGTACTTATGATTTGCTTCTTGGATTGATGAGCCTCTCGGGATGGTGGGATTGATGTTGCCTTGGAAGTATGCTTTGCTGGTCTCCAAGAGTTGGTTGCTTATTGGTTGCAGTCATCGCGATGATCTGTAACCTGTATCTGCAAATACATTTAACATGTTGTATGATCCTTGACCCTTGGAGATAGCGCAGAAGCTACATATCTTTGGTCCAGTGGTGCGCTGCAGGCGCTACACTGTATCTGGTTAAAGTGTTTACTGCCAGATAAAGGAGTGTACAAAAGACATTTGAGTAAGGCACTTCAGGACCTAGGATATCCTTCCCCTCTTCCAGCGAACGGAAGGGGTCTTAATGTGGATCCATACAACCAGTAGGTGTATTGGTGAATTGCAATTTTCCATGTTTCTTCATCGACTGGATGATAATTTCATCTTCTGGATGGTAATTCATCTGCAGGATGATTATTCATCTTCTGGATGATTATTCATCTTCAGGATGATGGTTTCATCTTCTGGATGATTATTCATCTTCGGGATGATGGTTTCATCTTCGGGATGATGGTTTCATCTTCGGGATGATTATTCATAAGGGTATGTTGTCACATCATCCATAGCAACATAGCCTAAAATTATCTCTGCAATCGTATGGTTTTCGCAACTATGACCAAGGAGCCTGATGCATCAGTTCAAATAATTTTGTAAGTGAGTTAAGCTCATCTTACATGGTTACTTCCTGGTTTCTGCGAAATAAACTATTAAGCTATAGCGTTTTGCTTATAGCATACGATTTTATTTATTTATACAATACTCGGTAGCCCACAGGTTTGATATCTTTTGATATCAGGACTTCAGGTCCATACACTTCACATTTCATAAGTGAGTCCAGCTCAACTTATTATTGCCTCGTTCCACATAATTTGGCCAAATTTCTGCATTTGCTTCAGGAAACGGAGATTATGAACGATATCAATGGCAAAATGAAATGTGAGTAATTGTCAACAAGCGTGTTTTATCCAAATACCTCTCCGTGTACGTACATTATTCAATTTATTCCAGATTTATCTCTTCTGGAGGTTCTGGAAAGGGAGAGGATATGGAGGTGAGCTCATTTTCCTGTGGTGGTATTGTTTTAGGGTCTCGTGGTATGTCCTCTCATCCATTGAGGATATCCACTTCCGCTACTGGTAGATTACATCCATTATAGTTGGTATGTCAATCCTAGCTGGATTTTTAGTAGCAGGGATGTGTGAATTTGACAATATTTATATTGTCAGTAGCTATGTCTGATAACTGTTTAACAGTTTCATAAGTGTGGATCTTCAGGATCTCATCACTATTCATGATAATCAGATCATAGGTATTAATGTTTTAAATGGTCCATAGTGGTGATATGTGGATGTAAACTCATCATGACTCCATTGATAAGATGTGCACTAAACGCTTCCCCCGTTAGGGGTTCTCGGAAACTGTTTATATGAGGTGATCAGGCTCATATAAATAGTTTCTAAGGAGGCGTTCTGATGGTTTGCATGCTCCCACGTGGTCACCTACAACTGGATTTCTAGTGGACAAGTAATCCGTTTAAATCATTTTAATGATTTACATATTACCCATTTCTGGGTGTGAACACAAAGCTTCAGGGTGTTCAATTTTCTTCCAGTTGTTAAATTGATTTCCCAGTGTTATCCCAAAAATCCGTAATAAGTTCGACTTCAATGAAGTTGAGCATAGAACTAGGGATATGAACCCGTCAAGGCTCCATCTATAAGATGTGCTCTAATGCCTCCTCCGTATGGGGATCTCGGAACATATTCATCTAGGAGGGTTAGTCCCGATGAATAAGTTCCACTGCGGCATTTTTGAGGGTGGTATGAGGGTAAGTAAAAGCCCAATCAATATCCCAGCAATGTAATATGTCCGTTGTGATTAATAATAATCTGGACTGCGGTTGGATAATAAGGTTTTGATTATGACCATTTTAAGAGGATATATAGATGAGTACTCTAAGGTACATCATTAGCCATATGTAGGGAGTGTGTGAGTCCACTTTTATCCCTCAAATACTCTCAAGAGGCCTAAAGGTCTCATTCTTCTAATTATAGTATATCATCTTAAATTCGTTTGAGGAAGTGAGGAGAGTCAATGTCCACGTGAATGGAGATGATCTCGTAATCATTTTTCCCTTTTGAATGGGATAATGAGAGTTTCACCCTTTTTTGAAGAATCTTCAGGTTCTTCTGGTTAATGATGTCTTGCATCATCAATCCAGGGTGACATCGATCCAAAGTTGGTCGATTCTGGACACTTCTGGTGTTCCAAGTTAATTCCTCTGTTCGAATTTATGTGGGACTTTTGAACGTCCATTAAAATGCTCAAGTTAATTTTGTCCGGTAATAAGTGAACTCGGTTCAAACTGTGAAGAATTACATCTTCACAATGACTATTATGCGGATCATAGTTGGATAAAGCTTCAGGCTTTATTGGTTTCTTGAGTCATTAGGGATTTCATTTTGACGAATATCCTTTGAAACTTTATAAGTTTCAGAGAGTACATGGCATCCTCATTTTAGGAGTATTCAGGATGACAAATTATTTACAGTAAAATAAAATGCGTAAAAGGCACATATATACTACAAGAGAATACTACTAATAATTATGTTAGAGCAACAAGTTTCATAGTATGATGTGGGTTCTATAAAATATACGTCCACAATTGTGCTCATTTTAGACTCATATTATGACAACATGTCAAATTTATTTTCAAAGTTTATTTATCCTTGGGGAGTTGGTAAATATACATAAGGTCAATTGACTTTCGTCGTTTAGACTAGATATGTATATATTTTTATATGGCATATGTTAATGCCCATTCATTTTGCAAAAAGCATTATGGGTCTTGTCAGAACTTCTGGTCTGATATTGGGTTGTCAATGCATACTCCGTATCGAGGTACATCATATCTTCCCTTTCTCATTTTGTTCAAGGCTTCCCCTGTTTTCAGTCTTCCTTATTGTTGTTTATAAGGAAGAATGATTATTGGTCTTACAAAGTAGACATATACAAAGGAAATGAGTTAATTTCTATATTTCCACTTTCTAATTTATGAGATACTTTTAAAAGTCTATTTGAAAACTCAAGTATGGTCTTCAGGCCATTTTTATTGAGTCATTCAAGTATTGTGTGGATATAGAAACATACTCTAGGGGAAACAATTACGTGGGTACGAATTTTATAATTTCTCACTTATCTATTAAGCCACGACTTCGGGCGTACGCTTAAAACATAAGGTTAGATTCAAGAAGGGTAAATGACATTAAAATACCCTAACGTTTGGGCCATTTTCACTTATATACCCTATCGTTCATTTTGGTAAACTTTGATACCCAAATCTAAATTTGATGTAGGATTGGAGGAGGAAATATTGTCTGAAGAGGCCTCCAAATACATGCATTCCATCAGTCTTCCTATGTCTGGGATGCATAGTGTTTTCAGCCTCCTCTTCAGACAATATTTCCTCCTCCAATCCTACATCAAATTTAGATTTGGGTATCAAAGTTTACCAAAATGAACGATAGGGTATATAAGTGAAAATGGCCCAAACGTTAGGGTATTTTAATGGCATTTACCCATTCAAGAATCATACCTTGTAAAGTGAGATTACTCAAAAGAGTTCGGTGGTGTTATGACAACTGCTGGTGTCAATATTGGTTTATACAAACCATAGATCTGAGAGATCTATTTACCGCAAAATGCATATTTATAAAAGAAAACGCATAAATATTTTTCGTATAATCCCTCGTACTTGTTAATATTTATTAGTGTGAAAGGGTGTTGACTTTTGATTTGAACTTTAGGTTCGTTTTGGTTTTGAACTCCAGGTTCATTTTGTCAACTAGGATATGATGTTAAACTTTTTGAAATCATTATTGGTTTGTTGTCATAAAATATCGTCATATCATGAGCGCATCATACATATAATATAAATCTAGTAAGCTAAAAAATGTGCTCAATTAACCAAAATTGGAATAAGTATGATGTATACACATGCTATTTATATGCTGCAGGCATTTAAAAAATCTCATCGCAGACATACATTTTTGCTACAGGCATTAAACTATGTCATTAGTAATTTTAGCATGCTAAAAAATGTACATCATAGAATCATTAAATATGCTGCATGCATATAAATTTCTACACAGCATTTAATCATCACAGAAATTTTATAATGGAAATGAAAATTTTTCGTTTAATAATTATTGGACCACTAGGCAACGTCATACACCGTTAGGTTAGTTAACTAACGGCAGAGCGGTCACAGGATCTTCCTAATTATTAAACGTGTAATAATCAAATAATCCAAGAAAAAAAATTGTGATGATTTATAAAGCATTAATCAGATTATAGCGAAGGAAAATCGAAATTAAATCTGAAAATCGTTTGAAAATAGTGAATTTTCGGGGTGAAGCCCTAGTTAGGGTTCTTGGTCGTGCGGATTGCCGCTTCAGGCGGCTAGGGTTTCCGGGCATAAGCGCGCACCGGGGGCGGGCGATACGAGCGGCTGCCGGGGGGTTGGGGCCCGTCGCTGCGGGCGGCGGGGCCCGCCGCTGCGGGCGGCGGGGTTGGGGGCCTGCCGCTGCCGGCGACGGGGTTGGGGGCCGCCGCTGCCGGCGGCGGGATCTGCCAGCCGCGGCCGGCGGCGGGGACAGCCCGCCGCTAGAGCGGCGGGGTCTGCCCGCCGCGGCCAGCGGCGGGGACGACCCGCCGCTGCCGACGGCGGGGACGGCCCGCCGCTGGAGCGGCGGGATCAGCCCGCCGCTGCCGGCGGCGGGGACGGACCGCCGCTGGAGCGGTGGGGTCTGCTAAATCTAGTTTTAGCATGTAGATCTAAGTTAAAACTCCGATCTAAATTAATCAAAAATAGATCTAAGCATGTAGATCTAATCGTATGCGCATAAAAGTTTAGATCTAGAGAGAAAATTACCTCTAGATCCTACCCGCCGGATCTAGCGACGTTCGGTGAAGGAAGCCCGTTCGCGTCGCGTTCGTCCGTCGGCAGGGGTTCGGCTCAGCCTCGAGCGTGCTGATAACGTGTTGTAAACCATAGCGGCTACGGAACCACGTAGCCCTGTATTTATAGTAATAGGGTTACATAATGGGTGGATACCCACTAACGGGTTGGGCCTCCAAAGCCCGTTTATAACACTTTGGGCGTTTTTAGAACTATTCCTGTAAATAAGTCACTCATCAATGCTTCAGTGTAACTTATCAAGAGTATAAATGCTAAATCAAGGTACTCTATACAATCTTAATTGTGGGAAGGTGGAAAAATTTTAATTGGGAAAATCCATTCTAAGGCTTATAGGTTACTTTTTCTGGAAGCCATGCCCTACGTTCAAGATTCTTCTCAAAGGTAATCAACATTTTTGAAAACAATTTAAATCCTTCTGATACGACTGTTTTGGAGAAGCGCAAGAAGAAGAGACCCGAGGCCCGGCCATGAACGGGAAGCCCACGAGCGAGATTGGGCCCGCCTGGCGAGGCCCACAGATAAAACTCGAAGCCGGACCAATCTGCTCCCGGGGATGCACGATCAGCTCGTGCTCCTCAGAAATAGCCGTTCCCTTGAATCTGCGGCCCCTTAATGACCATTAAGAGGCCCGTTAATAAATGCCCCCTCCCTACACGATGCACGTAAGGCGGGGAAGGAGGCGGATCTCGGGGGCTTGAAAGGATGCGGACGGAGGACGTGGATTGGGGGCAATCATGGCGGAGGCCCCATAAAAGGACCGGAGGATTACTAAGAAAGGGATCGAATCCCAGGTATTCAGATCTGAGGTATTCCATCAATGACTTTGGCTTCCGCCATTTCTATCCCTCCCCCTGCTCGTGCCAAGGGTCAGTGTATCGACCTCCTCTCGAGTCGTACCTACCCCGCCAAGCACTCTTCAGACCTTGATCTGACTTAGGCATCGGAGGGGATTCGGCCGGAACCAAGGTTCGGCCACCCTGACGAATTTCTCGTCTATTCAGGAAGAAGCTGAACGAGGCGCCGAGGCTACCCCTCAGCACCGGGCATCACCCCCGCTGCTTGCAGGTGTGGCAACCGACCAAAGACCAAGCAGCAAACGAAGCGCCAAGGCTACCCCTCGACGTATGTCCAACCGAGGCCGAGCCCATCTCACAGAGCCGAGGCTTCCCCTCTGCTCTACTTCAGCCGAGGACTGATACTCTGCCCAGATCTCACCCTCGACCTCGACTCCACCTCCGGCCCACGCTGAGCGCACGTGTGCTTGGCGTGCCCAAGGGATCTCAACCGACCCCTTGACCACGTTGACCATCTAGTCGTCAGTCAACGATTCAGTGGTGAGAAAACACCCGTAAACATCTGGCGCCGTCTGTGAGAAACGAAGCAAGCCCACATCGAACCACCAGAATCGAACCCATCTGAAATGGCGCGGGGCGCATGCCTCCCATCCAAGAGGAGGGAGATTACATTCCCCCCAAGAACCAGCTCAGCCACACCACCGAGGGGACATGCGAGTCTGGATCGGTCACCCAGGAATAGCTCTGCACCTTCGCCCAGGAGACCAACGCCAACATCTAGACGTTGGTCGCAACAATTCAACAACTCATCGGCAACACGCCCATCCAAGGAGATGGGGTGTATGAGTGGCCGGCGCCCCGTTTACGGTACGGCGGCACGGTGTCGTTAACTGCAAGTGCACGGTTAGTGTAGGGTGCGGGAATATCGAACTCAGGGAGGCGAGGTTGTGCTTGGGTCAGGTAGGACCTAAATCACCCCGAGGGGCGAGCTAGCCCGAATCGGTAAATGGTTGTCACGGAAAGAAATAAAGGGTATGAACAACAAGAAAGAAAACCCGGGACTTTGGTTTCCAACCCGACGATAGACTCTCGCCGATACGGCCTACGGGTATGGATAGCGATCGGGATTAGGGTCTAATGGTGAGACGTTGCCTCTGAAAGTGGTACCGGCGTCCCATGGGCCCGATATTCCGGTCGGTGCCCAGGATGATACACCGGACTTCCCGGATTCGATCAGTGGGCACTCCCGTGTCCATTAACACTGATCGATCCCGGGAGCACTAAGCCCGCAACGATAACTCCCAACGTCTCATCCTGCCGCTCCCGCGTGCTAGGATTCGGCGCCTACGCTAAGGGCGTGAGCTATGGCTAGGGAGTCAACCGCCAAGTTTATTCCCCCTTGGCCCAACGGTCAAAGGCGGTCTTTTTCCCGCCGATGACAATGAAACGCCCCGCGTAACCGTTAGATTCCTACTCCCTATCGATTTCCTAACCCTATGGGCGCATCGGGAAGAGCCCCCGAAGGGGTTTCCACCAAAATCCCAGATTTGGGAACTACTCACAAAAATTCATGAAAAAGCGATCTAAATGAAATTTAACCGTTGGAATCATAATCGAACAATTGCAATGCGGAAGTAATAGAGTAATAAAGACAATACTAAAATTTTAGAAAGATCTGAAAACTTACAAAAGAGTAACAATTACAGCCGTCACAAAGTGAGAAAACAGTAAAAAACTAGCAGCACCCGTTTCTGGAACCCTAGGGGTTCTATTTATAGACTCTCGCATCACCCGATCGGTTGACAAGTCACCCGATCGGTTGATGCGTTACAAAATAACAACAGAAAACGGCGAGCTTTCACCCGGTCATATGAACCGGTCGGGTGAGTTCTTGAGTGACCGGTTGGATCTTGGAGCCATCGGGTGAAGCGATCGGTTGGACGCCCGTGTCTTCAGCTCCTCATCTTCGGCTACAGATGAACCGATCGGGTGAGAGTCACCCGATCGGTTGGCATTTTGCTCGAGAAAACAGAGAACTGGCCCCCGCTGAACCGGTCTGTGAATTGGTCGGGTGACTTCCTTATGAGCTGCGGCAGAGACCGGGTGGTGCACGCGTGCATCACCCGATCGGTTGGAGATGACCAATCGATCGGGTGAGGGGATGAAAGATGAATTCTTTGACGTTTGACCCCCTGGATCACGCGCGACTTCTCCCGTTGCTCCGGGGACTTGAGATATCATCGTTAAACGTCCCCTACACGGTCAATCTCCTGCAAACATCGATAAACAAAGAAAAGTGAAAGAAAACAAGAAAATACGAAAAAACGAATAAAAGAAGGCAAAAACAACGAGGAGACACAAAAGAAAACATGCATGAATATATGAAATATAAACGCACGTCAATGAGGCCCATCGTTGGAGAGGATGTCACCAACCCATGTGGTCCACCGTAGTCACCGACCACGGGAATGGGGTGCCCAACCTGGAGCGGCGATTCACCATGCCAGGCTTCAACCCAGCACGGTCCCCCACCCCCACCTCGTTTCACGAGGTAAACAGGAGGGGCTTCGAGCAGAAAGAGGGCGAGTCAGTGACCACCTCGTCTAGACAACCAGGCTCATCCAAGCACCGACGGGACGATCGCCGGGCATCGGGGGATCGGTCCCAGCGGAGCAGAAGTGTCCACCGAGTGAGGCAGGACAAGCGAGAAAAGGGACGCGCACAGATCGAGCCCTACCCCCAGTCTGGCGGGGACACAAGGGACATCCAAGCCTGAACCTGCCCCCCCCATTACGATCGGACGATCACGAGGTAAGAAAAGGAGGGCGGCCAGGGGGCGTTAATGGCTACCGATGTCCCCTAACCCAGAGGATAACTGAGGCACGGGTGCCTTCAAGTTTCAAGGTACCGACGTTGGAGAAATACGACGGGACGGGCGATCCCGCAGACCACGTGATGGATTACGAGGGGGTCATTGGTCGCTCCAAAATGTAACCCAAGAGCACAACCTAGTATGGCGCAAATGCACGAATATAAATCCCCGGCGACGGTGACAAAAACTTGATCGGCCCCGGATATACACCCGGAGGACGATTGTAGTTTTACCGCAAGCGCACGGTCAAGTGAAGAGCGGGTATCGAACACGAGGAGGTGGTGTTGGTTCCAATCTATCCTAGGTTGGTTTGACTACGATTGTTTTATTGGTGGAGATGGTTATGGTGTGATGTAATGACAATGGTGATGGATGTCGGTGTCGGTGATAAAGATGTGGGACAAAATATCGATTCAAATAAAATATAATAAAAGAGTCTAGAGCTAGGGAATCCCCACTACGGATCGTCACACATCATTGTAAATAGTGAATCTCATTATTACTAGGCTTGTGTTGGGGTGAACTAGTCGTAACTAAATATAGAACCAAGCTCACGCTCTCGCGCTATTGTCGGTCTATAGCAACCTAGGATAGGGCCCAATCTCTTGCAAACCCTAGCCTAAGCTGCTAGCATGAAGATCGACATCATCGTCCAATCGCCCCTCGAGCCCACTCTCGTGCAAACTCGAGTTACGATCTAGGTTATGATAGTTCGTATTCGTCCAATCTCTTGCAAACGAATATGGGTATAGATTTATAATAAAAATCCTAGCTTTGGTCCAATCTCTTGCAAACCAAGTCTAGAGAATCTCGATTATAAACCTAAATCGAATATCTAGGCCTTCCCATCGATTAGAATCCAATCTCTTGCAAACCCCAATCGATGGAAATCCCTAACTATCCGTAATAAATCGATCACAACCTAACCTCCTAGCAATTCTATCAATTTAGAAATTCATATATCAAAAATCTGAAATTAGATCCATAGGGTTCATCCCCATGCCCTAGAACAACAAATCTACTCAAGCATAGCAATAACGATAGAGAAATCGATAAAAATCATTGCTTGCATATATAAAGATATGAAAACAAAGATTCAAACAATAAGAACAAAATACTTAGCTTGATGAAGATCTTCAATCCAAAATACAAGCTTTTATATCCAAGAGGGGGCCTAGGGCATGGCCTAACCTCCAAAAGAAACCCTAAGAAAACATGTTGGGAACCTCTCTCTAATGGTGGCTACAAAACCCTTATATAGTCTCCCCAAAACCCTAGCAAATAACCCAAGAAAACCCCTCAAATTCGTGCCCAAAAACAGCCCAAACCGCAACTTAAAATCTGGGCCCAGGCCGCACTCGGCCGAGTGGAACATGTGACCCGGCCGAGTGGAAATTCCAGCACTGCCGCATCAACTTGCAGAAATTCTCTAGATTTCATCCGACCTCCGATTGGCGCGTTCTTGGCGGCGTTGGAACCTTTATAAAGTCGACTATCTATAAAAAATATGAGAAAAATACTTTTATTGTTGGAATGATAGAAAATTTCAAAAGAGTGGGAGGCTATCTGAAAATCTGGGCGCTGCATGTCCTCGGCATCACTCGGCCGAGCGGCAAATGTCACTCAGCCGAGTGGCTTTTGGTACTCGACTGAGTCGGAGATCGTAGTCAACTGACGGATTACAGTAAATCTGGTCTTTTGGATGCCGTCATTCGTGTGCCACTCGGGCGAGTGGTGTCTACATACTCGGCCGAGTGGGATGTCGTCACTCGGCCGAGTGCATGCTAATCTTCAAGTAATTGCATGTCCGATCTGGCCGGCCGAGCGGGTTTCTTTGCTCGGCCGAGTGACCCCTTCACTCGGCTGAGTGGCATGCTGAAAATGCCCAATCTTCAGCATTTCGCTTCCTCGTCGCTCCTATGATGTTCTTTCTTCTTCCACTCGTCTTCTATCGCTGATAGGTCCTCAATAAGTCCATGAGCAATGCTCCGTTACGTGTGCAAGTCCTTTAAGCTCATTTTTGCTCCCAATTGCTCATATTTCCTGAAATCCGACAAAAACAAGAAATATTGAAAAGTAACACAATATCATCGAATAATCGTGAAAATCGCAATATGAGCAACCGAAATGGCATGCAAATATGCAGAAAAAAGGTGTAAAATATGGACCGATCAAAATCCCCTAAGCTTACCTCTTACTCGTCCTCGAGGAAGATAAGTAGAGAGACGAACTCGGGAGATGAAAATAAAGAAAATGAAATGAAAAATAAAGAACACGAGGTGGAAGGGGTCGCTAGATTCTTCTCTCAGATCTCAAGCCATAAGCTACACATCACGATAACTTGGAAAATACAAATCACATGCTATAAGGATTTCATATCTTACATAAACATGGTACTTGCAAGCTTTTAAGAACAACAAAAGGGATTCTCTAAATTCATACAATCAATTCATATCCACGTTACGCATTTCATAGGATTTAAAATACAAATGTTGGCGATGCACTTTTCAATCAAAAGTTATAAATGAAGCATATAAGATACACACCAAGCATGCAATAGAGAATAGAATAAGAGTCATGAAATTCACATATTTATTTCAAATCATGAAAAATCTCCATATCTAATATATTTTGCTAAGTTTCAGCATTATCAAACTTTCCCATTCGTGCACCTCGCCACTCTAATGTCATACTCACTCATATGGTCAAATGAATTCACCCCCCAAGCTTAGCTTGAGGCGTCGCATCCAAAGGAATATAATAATGGAAAATGGGATTTTTGCCTTGGTCTTCCCAAGTATTTTGTGGCTCCAATAATGAGATAAAGAAATATATTTTTTTTCTTTTGGACTTTGTTTCTCATTTTTCTTCTAGGATTTTTGTAGGAGCTATATGATTTGTATTTTTTGATTTTGGCTCCTTTTTGGCTTTTTGGACTTTTTTGGAGCTAACTTTTTCTTTTGTGGGGATTTTTGGGAAATAGATGCGATATAAGTAGTTTTAGGAGGTGAACTCAAGTGACATGTAGAGAATAAACAGATATATGTTGAGAAAGAAATAATGTAACACTCGGTTCACTCTAAGATGTGCACGAACGGTTTAATAAAATAATACTTCAACTAAAACTCATATGTAAGCATGGATATTCTCAATCATTTCAATAAATAGTGAAGTCAAGCAGTAAAGCGCACAATCATATCAAGCATGCAACAGAAGGTGAATAAGACAATAAAACTGATGCTTCAGATATACTAATGATGCATGAATCTTGGTGCATTTTCAACAAAAGCATACTAAACACTAATCCATACATTCAGCTTCAATTAATATCATGTATTCATATATAGGAATCATCAAGAGAAATAAATTTGCAAGCACAGGTGAATAGCAAGACTATGGAATACTCTAAGTAGCATGTCATGTAATAATAAGCATCGTGATGGTTGCTAAAGCAATAAGAGATATCATCATAAAGAACGCATCTAGCAAAAGGAGGAAAAGAAAATAACGATATAGAAAATAAAAGAGAGGAAAGAAAAGAAAAACAAGCACACAACATGATGCATGAACACACATAAAAGGAAAATAAGATGGAAAATTCAAAAAGATGATGCAAAATTTTGAAAAATTCTAAAAAACCTAAAAATAAAGTAAAAATGCAACTAATGCATCTAAATGGCATGGAAATGCACTCCCCCAAGCTTAAACTTCACATTGTCCTCAATGTGATCATAATGAAAGAATATGAGGAACAACGATAATAATAAGGGGGTGAATGAAAAATGATGAAATGAATGACATGAAATCCTAATGCAACTACATGCACATACAATGATGCATGAGAGCGCCTTCCCCCAAGCTTATACCAAACAATCCTATTCAAATGACTTGACCAAAAATGTCATGGCTTTGCAAAGCGTGATCAAGTCAAACGAATAAGAAAGTAAGGTTTCACTTGAAAGAAATGCTCGAATGTGGTGAGCAAAAGGATGTGGCACATCAAAATATGGAGAGGGCAATTAATATATATAATGGGTTTGGGGTGCAAAAATTTTTGTTGCCGTCATAAGAGGTGATATTTATTTAATCAAATCTATACGGTCCTCTTGATGTCGAGAGAATTTGTGTTTATTCAAAGCATAAAAATTTCTACACTACTGGATTGATATCACCTATAGCAAAAGGCGGATCTAGTATCTTTACCGGTGCAGGCAACTGCTCCAACCGCTCCTTCTGTGGCTCCGCCAGACGCGTGCGTCCACGGACTCCATCAGACTCCAGCAATGCGGCTCCCAGCACCTCTCCAAGGACTCCACATGTACCTTGCAAGAGATAAGCCGCATCAATCTGATGTGGATAATTCTTCTCCAAAGTAAATGTATTCCAAAGAGGGTCATCAACATAAGTATTTAAAATTAAAAACGGTTGACAACACTTCCCTGGAAATAAATCTCTACTCTCGTGTACCACGTCGATCAACTCTTTGTTGTTCGCCTCATGTTGTTCAGGTAGCTTTGGCATATATGGGTGGGTCTCATCAGGCAACTCCTCATCATCATCAAACTTATCCCATCGCACATCCTGATCATAGTCAATAGCATCCATGGGTGCTAACTCCTCGCTCTCTTCCTCGTATACGTCCCATCGTACCTCTTGATCATATGTATGTGTATCCTACAAAAGGTGCAATAAGTCGTCAAAATCTGAATAGTAGTAAACATCATACACGGGAGGTGGATCAAATATAAAGGGCAAGGGAGTAAAGAGATCTCCCTGAATGGGGGCCATAAGCTCCATGGGATCGTCCTCTGTGTCAGTGGAAGGATGGTCCTCTGATGGATGCTCAGCCACTATAGAAGGTGGGGATGGCTATGGTAGCTCGAAAGGAGGGGGCACAATTCGGGCTTCATCTGTGTGCAGATGTCATCGTCCAAAGTCACGTCCTCCTCGATGGTCTTCTCCGCTACTATAGGCATGACCTCCTCAATAATATCCTCTGATGGTATAGGCTACTCTGACTCAGATGGGTGGCAGGGGGAGGCGAAGGCGGCACAAGGTGGTTCTATAGGCTCATGTATCTCGAACGTGGTGTAAAAATGGGTCTTGTGCCCCTCAACTAGAGCATAGACTCCATCATCAATTGTGCATGTGGAAGAGATACAATGAGTAATAAAGTTTTGAAATTCAAGCTCAAAAGGATCACCTGCCGTTATTGTCAATGGACCGGAGTCTCGAACTACGCCAACAATGTTTCTCAATAGGTCCATATATGTGTCCTCCTTTGACAGTTCAGATGTCTCTATTTGTGGAGTGTTGATGGTGTAAAGGTGGATATGATCACCTTCAAGTGAAGCATACACTCCATCTATGATAGTACCTGCGCTAGAGACATTAGCCGTAACAAAATCGATGAATACTTGGTCATATGGTTTACTTACCGTAACAGTTAGTGAACCGGTAGATCGAGCATCATCTATCATTTGCTCCAAGGCTGCTGCCAACTGTAGATCACTGAACTTTCCCACTTGCATCCTCTTCAAAAACTCACGTGAGGGTCCCTTTAGCCTTCTAGTGAAGATATCAAATAGCATGGAGTCATTCCACTCATGGTCTGACTCCGTCTGGATCATTTCTAACATTCCTTCAAACCTAGACAAGGCTTCCCCGAAGGATTCTCCATCAGCCTGATAGAATGTAGCGAGATATATGTAGGATTGTATAGAGCCCGCTCGCATTTTCTTTGGAAGCACCATCGCTGCAATAACTGTACTTGATCAATCACAGTAAACAACCTGGAAAAGACGTCAGTGGTTCAAAGAGAGATAAAGATAATAATAGCAGGTGGTGGGAAAAAATCTCTCTCAAAGTTTTTTTTGATTTTTTTTTGATTTTTCATGTAATCTAATCAACCTAATTGTGACAAATTGGCACCCAACGGGAAACACCTCCCCGGCAACGGCGCCAAAAACTTGGTCGCTCCAAAATGTAACCCAAGAGCACAACCTAGTATGGCGCAAATGCACGGAGATAAATCCCCGGCGACGGCACCAAAAACTTGATCGGCCCCTGATATACACCCGAAGAACGATTGTAGTTTTACCGCAAGCGCACGGTCAAGTGGCGAGCGGGTATCGAACACGAGGAGGTTGTGTTGGTTCCAATCTATCCTAGGTTGGTTTGACTACGATGGTTTTATTGGTGGAGATGGTTATGGTGTGATGTAATGACAATGGTGATGGATGTCGGTGTCGGTGATAAAGATGTGGGACAAAATATCGATTCAAATAAAATATAATAAAAGAGTCTAGAGCTAGGGAATCCCCACTACGGATCGTCACACATCATTGTAAATAGTGAATCTCATTATTACTAGGCTTGTGTTGGGGTGAACTAGTCGTAAATGAATAGAGAACCAAGCTCACGCTCTCGCGCTATTGCCGGTCTATAGCAATCTAGGATAGGGCCCAATCTCTTGCAAACCCTAGCCTAAGCCGCTAGCATGAAGATCGACATCATCGTCCAATCGCCCCTCGAGCCCACTCTTGTGCAAACTCGAGTTACGATCTAGGTTATGATAGTTCGTATTCATCCAATCTCTTGCAAACGAATATGGGTATAGATTTATAATAAAAATCCTAGCTTTGGTCCAATCTCTTGCAAACCAAGTCTAGAGAATCTCGATTATAAACCTAAATCGAATATCTAGGCCTTCCCATCGATTAGAATCCAATCTCTTACAAATCCCAATCAATGGAAATCCCTAGCTATCCGTAATAAATCGATCACAACCTAACCTCCTAGCAATTCTAGCAATTTAGAAATTCATATATCACAAATCTGAAATTAGATCCATATGGTTCATCCACATGCCCTAGAACAACAAATCTACTCAAGCATAGCAATAACGATATAGGAATCGATAAAAATCATTGCTTGCATATATAAAGATATCAAAACAAAGATTCAAACAATAAGAACAAAATACTTAGCTTGATGAAGATCTTCAATCCAAAATACAAGCTTTTAGATCCAAGAGGGGGCCTAGGGCATGGCCTAACCTCCAAAAGAAACCCTAAGAAAACATGTTGGGAACCTCTCTCTAATGGTGGCTACAAAACCCTTATATAGTCTCCCCAAAACCCTAGCAAATAACCCAAGAAAACCCCTCAAATTCGTGCCCAAAAACAGCCCAAACCGCAACTTAAAATCTGGGCCCAGGCCGCACTCGGCCGAGTGGAACATGTGACCCGGCCGAGTGGAAATTCCAGCACTGCCGCATCAACTTGCAGAAATTCTCTAGATTTCATCCGACCTCCGATTGGCGCGTTCTTGGCGGCGTTGGAACCTTTATAAAGTCGACTATCCATAAAAAATATGAGAAAAATACTTTTATTGTTGGAATGATAGAAAATTTCAAAAGAGTGGGAGGCTATCTGAAAATCTGGGCGCTGCATGTCCTCGGCATCACTCGGCCGAGCGGCAAATGTCACTCAGCCGAGTGGATTTTGGTACTCGACTGAGTCGGAGATCGTAGTCAACTGACGGATTACAGTAAATCTGGTCTTTTGGATGCCGTCATTCGTGTGCCACTCGGGCGAGTGGTGTCTACATACTCGGCCGAGTGGGATGTCGTCACTCGGCCGAGTGCATGCTAATCTTCAAGTAATTGCATGTCCGATCTGGCCGGCTGAGCGGGTTTCTTTGCTCGGCCGAGTGACTCCTTCACTCGGCCGAGTGGCATGCTGAAAATGCCCAATCTTCATCATTTCACTTACTCGTCGCTCCTACGATGTTCTTTCTTCTTCCACTCGTCTTCTATCGCTGATAGGTCCTCAATAAGTCCATGAGCGATGCTCCGTTATGTGTGCAAGTCCTTTAAGCTCATTTTTGCTCCCAATTGCTCATATTTCCTGAAATCCGACAAAAACAAGAAATAGTGAAAAGTAACACAATATCATCGAATAATCGTGAAAATCGCAATATGAGCAACCGAAATGGCATGCAAATATGCAGAAAAAAGGTGTAAAATATGGACCGATTAGTCATGGCGTTCCAGGGGGCCGACGACATCCTGCTCTGCAGTGGTTTCTATTCCACCCTCCGGAAAGCGGCGAGGACCTGGTACCACAGCTTGCCCAACCGCTCCATTGATAACTTCGAGGAGCTCACCCAATTGTTCTGCAAGTAGTTCATGGCCAGGCGACATGTAAAGCCAGACTCAGAACTCCTATTCAATATGGTGCAGGGTCCCGGGGAATCCCTGAGGCACTTCATACGTTGCTTCAACATGGAACGACTGAACGTGGAGAGCTGTCCCGAGCTGGTCGTTAAGAGAGCCCTGAAGAAAGGATTGCAGCACAGGGGTCTGAAGACATCATTACACAACGATCCTTCGAAGGACCTCGCTAGGATTATGGCGCGGGCCGAGCGCTTCATGCTAACAGAGGAGGCCTTGGTCGTTGATGATGGAAGGACCAAGCGAGGATCCAAGCCCGATGAGAGTGAGCGCCGCGGCTTGGAGGAGCGTCGACAGGAGAAGAAGGCCAGAGGAAATCAGCGGAGGGAAGAACCGTGGCACACCCAGCTGAACGTTGTCCCGGACATTGTCCTCGCACACGCCCAGAAGGAGGGGCACATGAACCGGTCTCCTCCGAGGATGAAGAGAGGTGGGAGAGGCGAAAAGAAATATTGCAAATATCACAAGGACAACGGCCACGACACCGACAACTACTGGCATCTGAAGAGAGACATATAGAAGCTGGTGAGTCGGGGGCACTTGAAGAACTTCGACGACGATCCCGCTCCTGGGGAGGGGACATCCAGGTAGCTGGGCAAGGGGAAGAAGGTAAACGTAGTCTAGGTGGCCATGCGCGTCATCGAGTGAGCGAACGGGACAAAAAGCTGCCACCTCGCCAGGGGAGGGCTATCCTGCCCTGACCTCCTCTGTTTTTTGTTTTTTCCTCCAAATGTACTGGTCCATGGAAAGAAAGAATGACCTTGTTGGTATAAATGCAACCTCTTTTTTTCTGAATTTTAGCTGAATGGACGTTTCACGACGCGGAAGAGAACTCAATCTCCTATCCCAGAGGACTACCTTCGCACGACAGGCCGGGTGCAGGAAATCGAACCGATCGGCCGTAAGGCTAGGGGCAACTCCCCCAACAGGCCAATCCTTAAACCTGTCCGTGAGTCTGGGGGCAACTCCCCTGGTAGACGGGTTCTTTGGTCGACCCTAAGCTGGAGAGCAACCCTCTGCAGGCCAGCCGAATCGATCGGCCATAAGGCTGGGGGAAACACCTCCAGCAAGCCGATCTGTAAACCCGTCCGTGAGTCTGGGGGCAACTCCCCTAGCAGACGGGTTCTGTGGTCGGCCCTAAGCCAGAGAGCAACCCTCTGCAGGCCCACCAAATCGATCGGCCATAAGGCTGGGGGCAACTCCCCCAGCAGGCCAATCTGTAAACCCGTCCGTGAGTCTGAGGGCAACTCCCCTAGCAGACGGGTTCTGCGATCGACCCTAAGCCGGAGTGCATCCCTCCGCAGGCCCTCCGAACCGATCGGCCGTAAGACTGGGGCAATTCCCCCAGCAGGTCGATCCTTAAACATGTCTGTGAGTCTGGGGGCAACTCCCCTAGCAGACGGGTTCTGCGGTCGGTCCTAAGCCAGAGCGCAACACTCTGCATGCCCGTCGAATCGATCGGCCGTAAGGCTGGGGGCAACTCCCCCAGCAGGCCGATCTGTAAACACGTCCATGCGTCTAGGGCAACTGCCCCAACAGACGGGTTCTGCGATCGGCCCTAAGCCGGAGTGTATCCCTCCGCAGGCCATCCGAACCGACCGGCCGTAAGGCTGAGGCAACTCCCCTACCAGGCCGATCCTTAAACCATCCGTAAGGCTGGGTGCAACTCCCCCAGCAGACGAGGACATAGGTCGGTTATAAGCTGAGGGATAGATTCTCTCACCAACCGAACGATCCGCCCGCTCATAAGGCTAGGGGCAACTCCCCCAACAGACGGGGACATCAGTCGGTTATAAGACGAGGGATAGCTTCCCTCTCCAACCGAATGATCCGCCCACTCGTAAAGCTGGGGGCAACTCCCCCAGTAGATGGGGACATCGGTCGGTTATAAGCCGAGGGACAGCCCCCCTCGCCAACCGAATGATCCACCCGCTCGTAAGGCTAGGGGCAACTCCCCCAGCAGACGGAGACATCGGTCGGTTATAAGCCGAGGGGTAGCCCCCCTCTCCAACCGAATGATCCACCCCCTCGAAAGGCTGGGGGCAACTCCCCCAGTAGACGGGGACATCGGTCGGTTATAAGCCGAGGGGCAGCCTCCCTCGCCAATCGAACGATCCACCCGCTCGAAAGGTTGGGGGCGACTCCCCCAGCGGACGGGGGACTCGGCTGGTCGTAAGCCAAGGGGCAGCCCCCCTCGCCGATCGACCGATCCGATTGACTGCGAGACTGGGAGCAACCCAACCGCGTGCGAGGCGATTACCTAAGCAAACCGAGTATCGCGAATGGAGGAAAAACTATGGCGGGTCGGATGAGGGCGCCAATAAGGTCCCAATCCAGGATGCCAGTGGGTCCGGAGTTCTGAAGACCCTTCACCTTCACTACGGGCAATAAAGGGACACCGTCTAAATGTGGAACTCGCGACCAGTTCAAATCACGATAAAGGATCAAAAAGACCGAGGGTCCCTGCAAGGCGAAAAACCCCCAGCGACAAAGAAGCGACATAAATAAAATCGTTCAGAATTACAAGCCAAAAGAGAAGGGGAGAGAACATGATACAGAGGCCTAAGGCCCCGGGGCACGGGAGGAAGCATCCTCTGGCACCTCGCCCTACTTGGAGCGCGGGGGGTCGGCGGGCTGGAGAGGCTGCCGGGCATGCTCCGTAAACTGCCGGAAGGAGTTTCGGATGACGTCAATGATCCGAGGGGCAAGAAGGTCCTCATACGAGCTGAAGGCTTCCCTGAGGACCTCCGTGATCCTTACCCCCCAGGACCCAGTCGATGCCCCTCTCCACCTCGTCGACGAACTGGGTCATCTGATGCAGATCCACCAGCTCGCTTTGGTGATCGCCCCTCTCCTGGCGGAATGCCTCTTTCACCTCTCAGGCCGACCGCTGA
This sequence comes from Scilla litardierei, assembly GCA_030789695.1. Classification (NCBI taxonomy): domain Eukaryota; kingdom Viridiplantae; phylum Streptophyta; class Magnoliopsida; order Asparagales; family Asparagaceae; genus Scilla; species Scilla litardierei. The sequence continues at coordinate 150,578,387 of CM061134.1, forward strand.
GCGTCGGCCAGCTCCCCCTAGAGGTCCATCACTTGGGCAGCAAGCTCGTCCACCCGACGTCTGAGATGCCGAGCGTCCATGTGCTCCTCTTGGACGGCCACCTCAGCCACCCCGGCCTTTGTGCACTCCCGGGCAGAGGACTCCTCGAGCTCCCTCGCCCGGGCCGTCCGACGCTGCGCCTCGACGGCCATCACAGTGGCCTGCAAAAAGGAAGGAGTTATATAGAGAAAGGTCAGAAGACAGGTCAGAAGACAGGTCAGAGAACAGCAAAGTGGCCAAACCTGTTGAAGCTGCCAGACTAGGGAGTCCGACAGTGTGTCGGTGGGAGCTCTCTCTCTCTCTAGGAGAGATCGGTCCATCGGCAGGACGGAGCCGTGCGCCAACTGGTTGGCCACGGTCCGATCGACAAATACCGAGTCCCCAGAGGTAACCTCGGGGCCTGCCAAGACATTCGCCAACACACCGTCGGCTCCCACCAGGGAAGGCTCTGTCGAGACGGCGGGAGTGACCACCAAGGTCAGCGGTAGAGTTTCGCCGGAGGCTGTCGGCACCTCGGGGGCCACCGGAGTGCGGGTCTCCCTACCCTCCTTCCTCATTTTTCGCTCGCTGGGGCCAACGGAGGTTGGGGGAACACTTACGCACTGCACCACGACCGCCCATGGGCGCGCGAGGGGCCGGCTCGGCTCCCACATTGCCTCCCTCGGCTTGGGCGGGGTGAGGGAGTTCGGCCCCCGGGGCCTCACTCTTGGGGAGGTTCTCCGCGGCCAAAGGGGGAGGCGTCACCACGACAGTGGGCTCCACTCTCTCCACGATAGGCTCGGCCTGATGCACCTCTTCGTCAACGGTGCGACGGGGCGCCTGGTCCGATGGGTTCCCTCGGTTTCAGCTGGAACCCCTCCAGATGAGTTCGTTGACATTGCGGGTAAATTAGCGCCCGTCCATCTCTACAGAAGGAAAGAAGATCAGTGTAAGCGAGAGGAAAAACAGAAAGAAAGGAAGAGCCTACCGGGAGACCACAGAACGGTCTTGAGAAGCAGGTCGTCCAGAAGAGGTCAGATCGACCGCTCCTCTAGGGAAAGACACGATAGCAACCGGACGGCCGCCTGGTCAGCCTCGGAGAGGGTCAACGTCATGTTGTATTGATATAACCCTCCCCAACCTGTCAAGATCTCAGTGTCCTCAGGAAAGACAACAACGACATAGCTCGAGCTCTAGTCCTCCACCCAGCGAGGAATACCGAGCAAACACTCCCTCCCCGCGCAGACCCTGAGGTGTTGCCATGACCCTTGGCCGACCGTATGAACCCGATAGTAATGAAAAAGAAGAGAAAGAGACGGCTCTACGCCATGGGCACGGTAGAGAAAGATGAACCCGGTCAGCACCACGACGGAGTACGGGGTCAACTGACACAGAGACACCATCAGGGATTCCATGACCTAGAAAATGAAGGGATGAAGGGGTAAACGGAGGCCCAAGCGAAACATTTCGACGTAGACGCCAACCTCATTACTCTAAGGGAAGCAAATCCGCTCATCGTTAAAGGGAATACGAACGTCGTACGGATGACATAAATACTTCTCCCGGATCTCCGCAACCACCAGGAAAGGGGCCTTGGACGGCGACCCAAGGACTGCCGGGGGGACGTCGAACCTCTCGACAGCCAGAGTCACATCATCGCCGACGGGGTCTGTGAAAAGCTTTCTTTTCCCCTTGTCCTGAACAGAACAAGTCCCCGAAGGGACTCCGGGGCCCGAAGGTCGAACATTGCCGGACTCGGGCGCCAGGGTGTCCCTTGATCCCGACGTCGAATCGCCTATTCTAAGCGTAGCCATGGGGCAAAAGAAGAAAAGGGGTTACCTTGAGAGGGAGATGAAGGGAGAAAGACAACGGAGATAAGGAGCTTGCAAAACCAATATCAGAAGGAAGAGGCGAAAGAGTCGAAATATAGGAGGCCGCTGTCTTTATATGCAAGGCAATCGAGGAATTCAAATCGTCCGGAAGGAAGCACGTGGTAACATCAGAGGATCGGCGGCATTTCGAAACCCGCACCAGGAAAAGATCAAATGGGCTGTGTCATGATGACCCCCATTTAATGGGTATGCCTCGACTGAAGCGCCTGTCAAACCCCCAACAGTCACATTGCCCGAACCGAACCGGCTGAAACCGAACGGCCTGGACGATGTGGGCAATTGATACGACTGTTTTAGAGAAGCCCAAGAAGCAGAGAACCGAGGCCCGGCCATGAACGGGAAGCCCATGAGCAAGATTGTGGCCGCCTGGCGAGGCCCACAGATAAAACTCGAAGCCGGACCAATCCGCTCCCGGGGATGCACGATCAGCTCGTGCTCCTTGTTGGATATGGAAGACGTTAGTACACCCTTGTAGGGGATGTACGAGGGAATACAGACCTCGAACATCGCGTACACGAAGTCGTGCGCAAAGGGAATACGTTCCCTTGCGGAGAGGATCTCTAGATTGATGTGAAAGTCGCATTATATGTGCATAAGTGCATGCGACATATGGCTAATAAAGGGGTAATATCTTAAGCTTATATTGTACCATGCATATGGTACAACTTAAGCTTATAATATGCCATGTACGATGGTACACCTTAGTTAAATTGTTCCAAAGGAACAATTTACCCTAAAATAACTACCTTGGGCGCTATAAATAAGACCCAAGGGTAAGCCATTTCTTACACTTTTGCATGGCATTCATGCATGCATCTTCATTCTAGCGAAGCTCTGCCGAAATATTTCCTCTCCCTCTATCCAAGTTCTTAATCTAAAGTAGAGATTTAGATTGTGGATTTAGTAGCCTTACTCCGTTCGTGAGAAGACTCGATCCGTCGTGGCGAATCCGAAGGCAAAGTTCCGAGACTACCGTGCCGCATACGCAAGCGTAAGTCTCAACTTTATTTATCGATCCTAACTCTGTTTTGGCAGGATCCAACATTGGTATCAAAGCCATACGAGTTCGCCCCGGTCAAACCGCCGCCCCGTCGAAACTATGAACGAGTCGTTGTCTTTTTCACGAATGGGTATCCTACCATTACGGATATGGTAGGAACGCTTCGTGACGGAGAGAACGCAGCGGTTGTTCTTTTCACGTTAGGGTCTCCTATCATTACGGATATGGTAGGAACTCTCCGTGACGGGAAGAACCGACCGTTCACATAGTATGTTATTTTTCATTTTTGGCACACGGCCATTAGGAAATAACTAATTTCTCGACGAACGGGTGCTTCATCGACGAACGGGTGCTTCATCGAGGAAGAAGGTGGTAGTTATTTCCATCGGTGAAGATGAAATTTGGTGCATGTGCACCATGGCCAAATGGGCTATGAAGGCCATGCACCCCCCCTCCCCAAGCGGAGGGGGTTGGCTACGGCCAATAACCACCGGCGACCACCCCATCAAGGGGGAGGAGTGTGTGCGGCAACCCCATTCAAGGGGGTGGCCGGCCATGGCCAAAGGGGCCATGGCCGGCCAATGCCCAAAATGGCCTTGGCCATGACCGGCCATGGCCAAGCCATGGCCGGCCATGGCTAGGCGGTAGTGGTCGGCCAAGGCCAGGCCGGCCTGGCCGGCCCTGGCAGTGGCCAGGGCCAATGCCCTGGCCTCGGCCAGGGCATGGCCGGCCCTGGCCGGCCTCGGCCAGGGCAGAGGCCCTGGCCGGGAAGAAGTTGCAGAAAAAAAAATTTGGTCGACCAATTTTGTGTTTTTGGTCGACCAATCCGACAGAAGGTCTGGGTCGATTGCAAACTTGCCAACTGACCCATACGGGGTGACAAAAGGCCTTGGTCAAACTCGAATGTGCCGATTAGCCCATACGGGGCTAACCACAGTGCCAACTAGTCCATACGGGGCTAACGTTTTTAATGAAGTTTTCCTTGGGCTCTACTCCTTGAAGATTAGCCATAGTGCTCTACTTCATGCGAGATTAGCCTTGTCATTGTGCTCTACTCTACGGAGATTAGCCAATGTACTTATGACGTTGTGCTCTACTCTACGGAGATTAGCCAACGTGCTTTCAAATTTTTTGAAAAAGGTGTTTTCAAATAGGTTATGTCCCGTCCTTAATAAGGATAGCGCAATTTAGAATTCCAAGTCCTACCACGATCCGGCCATGGTTATCTAACTCATGGGTGTGTAGAACAGGTCTCGTGGCTTGGCAATTGTTACGCTAAAATTCTTTGCGCAAACTCTCACCTATTCCATTTTGAAAGATATGTTTTTCAAAAGTAATTTTCCACTGCGAAGTACTATAAGAGTACGATTGTTTGATAAGTGATGGGGGAATATTGAAGGTTGTTCTAGATGGTGATTGGAATTATAGAGACCTTTTCGATTCTAGAACAACATCTTCAATATTTTTCGAAAGTAACTTATCAAATATAATATAATTCCAAGTGGGATTTGAATTTTTAGAACTATCCAAATGGGATATTCTATTATCATTTCAAGTGGGATTTATATTTTAAGAATTTTTATGCAATGTTTTGATCAAACCTTCGGTTTTGTGTCTTTTGCAGCATTTTTAAAAGTAAAATGTATTCCGCTTCAAAGAATATCGTCGCTGAGTTAAACAAAGGTGAAAAACTCAACGGCGATAATTACAAACTTTGGTCCATCAAGATACAATACGTTCTAGAGGAGCAAGAAGTGCTCGACACTCTAAAGAACGTTATGATTGAACCCGAGTTGGGCACTACGGCCCAACACCGACGAGATAAGGAAGCTTTTGATGCTTGGTCTCGGAAGAACAAGATAGCGCGCATTACGTTATTAAGCAGTATGGCTGATGACATAATGCGCATCTTCCGAGAACATGACCTAGCCATGGACATATGGTCCAAGCTAGAGGAGAAGTTCGGTGGCACGTCGGTGTCCAAACTTCGCTCCTTAACTATAAGGTTTGATTCATATAAGAAACGTCCAGATCATTCCATGGGGAAACATCTGCGACATATGGCGAACCTTATCTCGGAGTTAAAGGATGCAGGTCATGTGCTCACAGATGAGCAACAAATCCAAGCAGTCATACGTTCCCTACCAAATGGGTGGGATCAGATGAAGATGCATCTCACTCATAATGAGAGCATCAAGACCTTCAACGATGTTTCCAAGCACCTCGAATTAGAGGAAGAGCGGCTTGCGGCTGCCAAGCCAAGTGCAGAAGTGCACATGGTTGCTAGTTCCTCACACGGGGGAAAGAAACGTAAAGATCGTTCGAAGTCTTCTAATGAACGTAATAAGCAACCTGAGTCTACCAAGGAACCCAAACATAAGGGTAGGCACAAGAAATGGCACAAGAAGAAAGACTTGAAAAGGATCAAGTGCTTCAAGTGTAACAAGCTCGGTCACTATGCTCGTTCGTGTACGAGTGGAAGTGACGAGGTAACTTGTAATACTAGTTACATATGTGTTTCTAGTTCACTATTTCTTGTGGAATCTAATCCATTTTGGGATAATTGATTCAGGTGCCACCGACCACATAGCAAAGGACAGATGGTCCTTCCTGGAGTATCACCGGATACCCCAAGGAATGAAGTGGATCAATGTAGGAAACAACACACGTGTTGAAGTGAAAGGCGTTGGGACTCGCAAGCTAGTCTTGGACAACGGCCGCACTCTCCTACTTCATGATGTTCTCTTCATTCCAAATATTCAAAGGAATATTAAAACTGTGGTCAATTTAATGGGTCTTGGTTTTAGTTGGTTCCTTCATGATTGTAAAATGGACCTATTTTGTAATAATTCCTTTATTTGGTACTGGGTTTGTATTTCAAAGGATTTATTGTAATAAGTACAATGTATGATTTCTCATGTAATGAAAATTTCCTTATGACAAATTCTTTGACTAATAAGTCTAATATAATTTGTTGGCACACAAGGCTTGGTCATATTGGACCAATGCGTATGGATAGATTTGCCAAACGTGGCCTTCTATCAAATGTTTCAAAGGTTGAAATGTCGACCTGCGAACATTGCCTTGTGGGAAAATCTTGTCGCAAGCTGTTTGGAACCGGCACAAGGGCCGAGGTTCTATTACAGCTTATCCATTCGGACATATGTGGTCCGATGAATGTCAAGACAAGACGCGGAAAGTCCTATTTCATCACTTTTATTGATGATTTCACCCGATTCGGACATATCTATTTGATATCCCACAAAAGTGAAGCTTTGGCTTGCTTTAAAAACTATATGAGTTTAGTGGAGAATCAATTAGATCGCAAGATTAAGGTCTTACAAACCGATAGGGGTGGTGAATATCAATCAACAAGTTTTAAGAAATAGGACTTTAATGGAAATGGTCCGTTCAATGATGGCGCAAGCTAACTTGCCAATCACCTTTTTGGGGTGATGCATTATTGACGGTCGTTTTCATTTTAAACCGCGTACCCTCGAAATCAGTTAGCTCCACTTCTTATGAGTTGTGGAACCAAAGGTCTCCTGACTTAAACATTTTGAAACCTTGGGGTTGTGCATTCAACGCACATATTTCCTCCCATAAATATGGCAAACTTGGGCCAAGGGGAAGGAAATGTATCTTTATACGATACGCAGAAAACTCCAAAGGTTATGTTTTTGGTTAGTCAGGAAGACAATGGTGGGCTAATTGAGTTTGAGTCGAGGGATGTCACTTTCTTGGAAAACGAGTTTCCAAGACAGGGCGAGATAAGTCAGGACTTCTCTCTATTTTGAGATTTATGATCAAGAAGGATTACCTCATTCGAGTGGGAGAATTCTTGGTGAAAACGAAAATACGTTTCAACCTTCACCAATGGATTATACGAATGACGATTATCCTATTCCATACGGGAATAATGATCCAAGTGGGAGCAATTCTAACGACATTCCAAGTGGGAGTGATATTAGAATTGATCTAAATTCGAGTCAACAAGGACTTGAAGAATCTCAAAATACGACGTAGTAGTCGTACAAGGTTGGCTCCTCTAAGATTTGAGGATGAATTTCCGCAAACCTTTATGACTTTACTACAAGATGATGACGAGCCTGCTACTTTCAAACAGGCCGTATCATGCCCTGCAAAAGACAAATGGATGGAAGCGATGAAGGAGGAATTGAAATCCATGAAAGTTAACCAAAGTCTGGGACTTAGTTAACTTACCCAGAGGACATAGAGCAATTGGGAACAAATGGGTTCTCAAGATCAAGCATAAGGCTGATGGCTCTATAGATAGATATAAAGCTCGCCTTGTCGCGAAAGGTTTTACGCAACAGGAAGGGATAGACTACGAAGAGACCTTCTCACCTGTTGTGCATTTTACCTCGATTCGCCTGATTCTGGCAATGGTAGCTTGCTTATACCTCGAATTACATCAGATGGATGTAAAGACTGCCTTTCTCAATGGAGAATTGGACGAGGAGATCTATATGGAACAACCAACAGGGTTTGTAAAAGAAGGAAACAAACATAAGGTTTGTAAACTTCATAAGTCCATATATGGTCTTAAATAATCCTCGAGGCAATGGTATATACGATTTCAAGAATTTGTCTTATCAAATGGATTTTCCATGCTTGATGAAGATAACTGCGTATATATCAAGAGGATTAAAAGCAAGGATGTTATTATGTCTCTATATGTAGATGACATTTTAATAACCAGAAATGACAAGGGCTTTGTGATGGATATCAAGGCTTGACTTTCATCAGTTTTGAGATGAAAGACATGGGTAAGCCACATATATCCTTGGAATTAAGATTTCAAGGAATCGTTCAAAGAAACTTCTTTCTCTTTCACAAGAGACTTATATAAAGAAGGTTCTAGAACGGTTTAATATGTAGGACTGCAAGTCCAATTGAAACTCCTATAAGCAGATGCGATAATTTATATCTGAAATCATGTTCAAAGAACCAAAAGAAAAAGGAAGTTATGGAAAAAGTTCCATATTCCAGTACAGTTGATAGTCTTATGTACGCTATGATGCATACAAGACCGGACATCGGTTTTGCCGTTGGAATGGTAAGTCGTTACCAATCCAACCCAGGGCAAGAACACTGGAAAGCAGTTAAGAGGATAATGCAGTATCTTAAAGGAACTGCAGATTTACAAAAGACTATGATAAAACCAAGAAGGTAGACATAAGGTACATATCTACGCATGAGATGATAGAGGATCAGCTTACGAAAGCGATCCCCAGAAATGTGTTTTATAAACACTTATCATCCCAAGGATTGCGTAAGAGCTGAGTTGTACCAATATATATTCCCATGTCTGAGAAAGATCAAATTTAATAAAAGAATAAGTTATTTTTCAAACATTGCATATGAATTTCTTAAGAAATGTTTGTGTACATTTTTTGAAATCTCAGCTGAATTGTGTGTATGTCGGACAGATTAAGGTTGGCTCTCTCACATGAGCAACCGCCTTATCTTATCAGATGGATAAGATAGAGATGAGACTAGTTTAAAGTCAAAATCATTAGACGAATGATTTAGAGTCATAACTTAAACAAGATAGTCGAATGAAAGATCTGCATCATATGGATGCTTACAAAAGATCTGAGATCTGTATCACAAGGATATTTGAAAGAGATCTCAAAGGATTTTTTAAATCCTATCTGTCTTATGCAGGATGAGAGTCCGGGAATATTTCATGAGTAGTAAGGGGACTCAAAAAGATAGGCACTGTGGTGTCTAATCTTTCATCCGTACAACATCATTAAGACATACTCTCCCTGGGAAAGGAGTGATGTTGTAGTACGTGTTCATACCACGTATGCATTTCGACCACTGAGTTAGTAGCAATAGTGTTTGCTATTATGTGAGACTCAAAGGCCATACTGGTCTTAACCCTTACCCTCAAGGACTCCAATTGGTTCCTTTAGATTTGACGAGATGATCGCTATCTTATCGTGTTGCTAATGGGCTATGATAATTCGGCTCGGCGGGGCACGTTAGAAAAGCGAATCAAGTCAAGATCAGAAGGTTCGCAAGAAGAGGAAGATTGATTTCAAATTCACATTTGGACTTTAAATGATTCAAAGCTGGCCAGCCAATTGTAATCCAGATGGGATTCAATTGTTGAATATAAAGTACAAGAAAATGTGAAGAAATAATCTAGGGTAAAGCATGCGTTGAACTACTCAACTTTGCACCTTCGAGGTCGTTGTGTATCTCTAACAAGTGCACAACAACAGACTCTACGCGCATGACGGTCGCACGGTCTATTTCTCGGTATGATAGATGAAAGAACTAAGAGAAAGACGTTCTCTTACAATCCCCTCAAGTGTGAGTGGGAGATGTTGGATATGGAAGACGTTAGTACACCCTTGTAGGGGATGTACGAGGGAATACGGACCTCGAACGTCGCGTACACGAAGTCATGCGCAAAGGGAATACGTTCCCTTGCGGAGAGGATCTCTAGATTGATGGGAAAGTCGCATTATATGTGCATAAGTGCATGCGACATATGGCTAATAAAGGGGTAATATCTTAAGCTTATATTGTACCATGCATATGGTACAACTTAAGCTTATAATATGCCATGTACGATGGTACACCTTAGTTAAATTGTTCCAAAGGAACAATTTACCCTAAAATAACTACCTTGGGGGCTATAAATAAGACCCAAGGGTAAGCCATTTCTTACACTTTTGCATGGCATTCATGCATGCATCTTCATTCTAGCGAAGCTCTGCCGAAATATTTCCTCTCCCTCTATCCAAGTTCTTAATCTAAAGTAGAGATTTAGATTGTGGATTTAGTAGCCTTACTCCGTTCGTGAGAAGACTCGATCCGTCGTGGCGAATCCGAAGGCAAAGTTCCGAGACTACCGTGCCGCATACGCAAGCGTAAGTCTCAACTTTATTTATCGATCCTAACTCTGTTTTGGCAGGATCCAACACTCCTCATAAATAGCCGTACCCTTGAATCCGCGGCCCCTTAATAACCATTAAGAGGCCCGTTAATAAATGCCCCCCCACGATGCACGTAAGGCGGGGAAGGAGACGGATCGCGGGGGCATGAAAGGAGGCAGACGGAGGACGTGTATTGGGGGCAATCGTGGCGGAGACCCCATAAAAGGACCGGAGGACGACTAAGAAAGGGATCGAATCCCAGGTATCTAGATATGAGGTATTCCGTCAACGACTTTGACTTCCGCCATTTCTATCTCTCCCCCTGCTCGTGTCGAGGGTCAGTGTATCGACCTCCTCTCGAGTTGTACCTACCCTACCGAGCACTCTTCAGACCTTGATCTGACTTAGGCATCGGAGGGGTTTCGGCCGGAACCAAGGTCTGGCCACCCTGACGAGTTTCTCGTCTATTCAGGAAGAAGCTGACCGAGGCACCGAGGCTACCCCTAAGCACCGGGCGATCGCCCCCACTGCTTGCAGGTGTGGCAACCGACCAAAGACCGAGCAGCAAATGAAGCGCCGAGGCTACCCCTCGACGTACGTCCAACCGAGGCCTAGCCCATCTCACAGAACCGAGGCTTCCCCTCCTCTCTGCTTCAGCCGAGGACCGATACTCTGCCCGGATCTCACCCTCGACCTCGACTCCACATCCGACCAGGGGCGGAACCAGGATTACATCACCGGGGGGACCAGGCGACATTCCAAGAATGCATACAAAATGCATTCATAAAGTGTATAGATGCGATGGTGCTCAAGTCGAGCAGTCCACAGAGATAAATGAGTTGTCTTTTTACATTTAAGTATATTTGTGGTGACGAAGTAAACAACAAAGTAGATATGAAAAGTATTGCTCAGGACCCTATGCAACATTTGTTTTGAGGTCACAAGATCATATAAGAAAGCCGAAAACTAGGGTTGTTGATGAACGAGCTTGAACGAGCATGAACATGGAGCTTGGTTTTGTTCATGAACAAAATCCATGTTCAAGCTCTGTTCGTTTACTAACCGAGCTCTAAAAGCCTGTTCAAGCTTGTTCGTTAAGCTTACCGAACGAACGTAAACGAACGTAAACGAACATTTACCGAGCTTGTTCACGAGTAGTTTATCAAACGTTCTGTTAGTTAACAAGACTTATCGAGCATGTTCGTGAACATCTTCAGGAACATGTTCGTGAACACACAATCATTCTTGTTCATGAACAGATTTTCAAACAAACAAACAAACATCGATTTTTTAATCAGCAATACTAATATTTAACCATAATTGCCAATGACTAAATCAATTAAATAAAAGGATTAAATATTTGCATGAAAAAACAAACAAATCCAACATAATAGCTCCATAAATCCCATTAATTACAAGCATACATTCTCAGCATAGTAAAACATATAGTATTTGTCTAAATGCAATACAATGTAAGAACCCAATATTCCAATAATTCCACCATCAATGTATTATAATGAACATTTAACAAGCTTGTTCATGAACATCACTTAACGGGCTTGTTCACAAACACTTAACGAGCTTGTTCATGAACATAAATGAACGATCACAGTTATGTTCAAGCTCGGTTCGTTTACTAAGCGAGCTTTAAAAATTTGTTCAAGCTTGTTCATTAAGCTTTCCGAACGAACGTAAACGAACATATACCGAGCTTGTTCACGAGTAGTTCGTCGAACGTTCTGTTCGTTAACAGCCCTACCGAAAACAAAAACAAGTTTTAATTGCATTAAAACGAAAATATATTACGAAGATTTAAACTGACTTACTTTAAACATGTAGCAAATTTTTCCATGCATTTAATTAAAAAAAAATCGTTTCACATATTAATCGTTCACAAAAAATCGGTTGTGCTATCATATGTAGGACACCTCCACAGAGCAAAATCTGCAATGTGTCATATGCGAATATCCATGTGCAAGGCTTCTGTGAATCTGTATGGGTACACTGTTAAGCTTGCTTGTGACAAAAGCTAATTGCAAAGAAAAGCTAGGCTAAGCTAAGCTAAGCTAAGCTACTGGAAGGATATAATAACACTGGGCCTTGCTTTAATACCACAAGCAGTAGCTGCAAGTGGTGTTATTGCCAAGAAACCCCAGAAGTGATTACAGCACTTGGAAATTTCATAAGTGGTAATATGTCACCATTTTATAAAGTTAATAAAAACAAAAATCTTAATAGAAAATCCTTAGGCAATAGAATTCATCCTATAGAAAATCGGCAGGTGGTTTACAGAGTCACATTCAATTTGTCTCCATGGCATGACCATGTGCATTTACTTAGTGACAGTGTCAATCACATCCATGTAGTTAACTTAGATTAATCAATACATTATATATTAAACAGTCATAATAAGTCACCTTAACCAAACCAAAGCATATTCAGTTTGTTTTTTTTTTTTTTTGATTGCCTATGTACATTTACATTGTTATAGTATCAATCATTGTCGCACACTTAAATTCGATTACTTAATACGATATACATTAAACACTCGTTAATTGATCACGTCAACCTAATCAAAAACATATGTAATGGAATAGAAAAATAATAAACATCTACAAATTCATGTCAAACAACATAATCAAGTTTTAAAAAAATTACACTCGCTCCCATAAGTCCACTAGTACCGGAGAAAATCCATCATATGCATCTCGTTGATGCCAAACAATGCATTTAATTTAAAAATGAGTGCGGGCAAACAAATAAATAATAAGATAAGAATGCTATTGCACGTACAAATTCAAAAAGATAATCAAATTGAGTTATTAAAAAAGATATCATCAACTGAACTATAAAACCGAGTGATATTTTACCGCCGTACTAATTCAAAAAGATCATAGCACAATAATTTTGCACATGTATATCCTAAATTAAACAAGGCCTGCTTTTCACCTCATTGAGATGCATGTACGTGATCAATGAATTGGGAATAAATTCACAAAGCCACTGCAAACAAATACACAAGTAACTCTTTCGGCTTCATTTGTCAGCACACTAGAAATGGCCCGTGCCCGGAGGGACGGAGGCGGTCGTCGTCCGGACGCAAATGCGGAGAGAAGCGGTCGCCAAAGTGTAAAAAGCGTGGGTGAGAGAGAGAGAGGAGGGTCAGGGAAAAAAGAGAAAAATCAGGGACTAAAACACACAAAAAAACATAAAAAACCTCACCCCAAACCCAAGCCAAGAACTCCACCCAACACACATGTGGCGTCTCAGTCAGCAACTAAAAATATGACTTGGACAAAACTGTCACGTGGGACAAAACTGCATGAATTGTATAATAGATTTTCTAAAATTAAGGTTTCATTTAAGTCAAAAGGAAACATGTTTGCACTCATACAAAACACACTTTGTGAAAATCCAACTGGAATTAAGATGCAACAAAAAGAACAAGTTCATGAAATTAAATAATTTCATTATTACTGATTTAAGTTCCTTTTGGCATGTCAAAAATGATGTTTAAGGTTTCACAAGTCAAATTTTTGCGTTATTTGTTATTGGAAGAATGTTCGTAGCAAAACTCCACACCAAAGAATTGGAAAGGATTTCTTTCTGTGTCCCTCATATGTACGGATATGTTACATTCCATATGCATGTTGGAACTTATCCAATTTAGTTGGATCTTAATCCAACGTTGGGCTAATATGCGGTAAATAATTATACAAGTGTCACGCTGTCATGTTAAGCCCAATATATTAGTGATATGGTTTTAGTTAGTTAAATGGTCTAAATGAGTTAAACAGGTTGTCGGGCCTTTATGTGTAGAGACTGTTGGGCTTCAACTCGTCGATGGGCCGAGTTGGAAACCCTAGGGCTACGGAGGCTAGCCTATAAATATTAGCGGTCATAGTCCCCGGAATACACGAACAAAGTTGAGCCGTCTTTTCTACGTCCCGTCGCTAGGAGAGAAAGCAGGAGAAAGCGAAAGGGATTCTCCAACAGTTGATTCGTGCTATTCTGGAAGATCGTCCGTTGCGTTATCGTCAGGATCTCTTTCAGACTTTTAGCGATGGACTCAGGTACGCTTCCGCTAAATCAGAGTATATAATGATTTAAGGTTCCACAAGTTATATATCTAGATCTGTGTTGTTTGGCTAGAACGCATGTCTAGATCTTTAGTTTCTACAAGTGGTATCGGAGCCTGCATGCTGTGGATCTTAAATTTTTGCTTGCTCGTAGCAGATCTGATAAAAATCAGATTTTTAATCTGTTTTTGGATTCGGATTTGATAAAAATTAGATTTTTATCAGTTTTTAGTTTCAGATCTATGGAAATTGGGGTTTTTATTGTATTTTTTCCTGTTTAAAAAATAATAATTTTGATCGGGGACGGCCCGCCAGCCGCCGCCCGGCGCAGATCAAGGGGGCGGCTCTGCCGCCCCCGTCAGGAGAACAGGCGTCGGCATCCACTGGCGCCTGTCGTGGACCAGTGGGCAGGGGGCGGCACTCGTCGCCCCCATCGTGATAAAGGGGGCGGCAGAGGCCGCCCCCGTACAGAATGAAGGGGGCGGCCCCCGCCGCCCTCGTTCAAGAACGGGGGCGGCGGCGACCGCCACCGTCGGAGTAAAGGGGGCGCCCCCCCGCCCCCGTTCAGGAACCGGGGGCGGCGGAGGCTGCCCCCGTCGGAGTAAAGGGGGCTACCTCTGCCGCCACCGTTCAGAAACAGGGGGTGTCAGAGGCCGCCCCCTCTCAGGCATTTAGGGGGCGGCACTCAGCCCCCCCGCCGGAGACGCAGGCGCCGGCCCCTTGCTTGTAATGGTCTGTTTCCTTCAGCACGATAATTTGTGTGTTTAACTTATTAAACTATTTTTCGACTGGAGTTTTATGATTTCAAAAATTTTTTATAAAAATATTTTGAAGTATCGGGGTAGTTATGGGGTATTTTAGTAAGTTCGGGTTTCATCAAATACCTCTAAATAATCCGGTAAAAATTCATTTTCGATTTTTACCGTTTTGGCTTAATGAATTAATTTTCTATACAAACATCATCAAAATGTTTTCATACTTCTACGGTATCATCCTATGATCATTTAGGGCCACCCACATTAATTTCGTAATTTTCCGACGACAAATCAGTAGAGAACCCGTAAACCCGCTTCCTAAACGTTTTGGCCCACGACTCATATTTTCGTAGCTCAAATCGTGAATCGGACTTCGTATTCACGATACTCGTGATGATACGAACCCGTAGGTATGTTTTCGTAATTTTTCGGATACGTTTACTAGTAGGGACAAAATCGTAATTTTGTTACAAATTTTACCATCGCTAATTACCTTGCCTAATTACTAATTACATTAACCTAATTACTAATTACCCTAACATGACTAACATGTGTGGAGGGATACGTTTAACTTTTCCTAATTTAGTCAAAAAGCAAATCTAATCCTAATCTTGCTTTTTGACTAAGTATTAAATGTTTTAATTTAAAATTAATTTGTTAAACCTATATAAACCACCCTTAATCCCTCTTCTCATGCCATCTTCAACCTCCCCTCTGGCGAAGCTCCGGCCAACTTTCCGGCGAACTCCCCCATCTCCGGTGAGCCCCCACTACCCTCTTCCATCTCCACATCTTCAACCTCTCTCAACCTCCCTCAATCTCTCTCTATCTCTCTCTAAAAACTCAAACAAAACACATGAAACCCATCATGGCCATGGCCAACTCCGGCCAACTCCGGCCAACTCCGGCGATGGCGACTCCTCCGGCAGCGACTACACCATCCCCTTGGAACCCCCTTGGTTCTCCCCCATGGCTCCATGTCCACCTACAAAGAAGAAGATGAATGAAGAAGAAGATTAAAAAAAAGAAAAGTTTGAAAAGTTCACAGTTTTGTGAAGGGGGGGAATGTGAAGGAGGAGAAAATTTGTAAAGGAAAAATTTGTAGGAAAAAAAATTGTAGGAAAATTTGTAAAGGGATTAAGAAGGAATTTGTAAAGGGATTAAGTAGGAATTTGTGAAGGGGATTTAGAAAGGATTTTTAAGGAAATTTTTTAAGGGTTTTGATTTAGGAATTATTTTGTTATTTTTCATACATGTATACGTATACGTGCATACGTGCACGTAATACGGAACTTTGTAATTTTCGATTATTAATAAATAAAATGGGTGCGTGCGTGTGGTGTTTGTAGGTAGACGTCCCGGGAAGACACCTACCCCCGGACGCGGTACGAGACCCGCCCAAGGAACCGGATTACAACCGGTCACGACTACAGGAAAGTAAATACCGTATATATGTGTGTTGCAAGTAATTACCGGGTATATGCAAGTATCTACCGCATATGTGCTTGTTGTACTTGTGCTCATTGTATTGTTGAATGTTCAAAGTGAAGGGCCTATAAAGCCATACGGATACGGATACGGTTAATGTGATACCACACGGGTTTTGGGGTAGCCTTGAGCTACGAAGTGTGCGGGAGTGACCGGGTCCACCCTTATTAGTTAAGCTGTACCATCACCCGGCAGGGGATGGTAGGTAGAGATTCCACGAGTTGCTCCGTGGGATGGGTGCACTTCGGGTTGCATATCGTGCACTCGGGCTAAGGCTGATGCACTAGCTTGTTTGTTACTATGCTACTATTGCTGACTGTTCTACTGACTAAGTCGAGACTACTCAAAGGTGGCGGAGCGGCGTAATAAGAAGCGGTCTTAAATTACAACCGAATCAGTGTCTAGGAAGGAATGGGAAGGGGGTTGGTCAACCAAAGGACTTGTCCTGCGGTCATTGAAGTGACCTGTGCCTTCAAGCCCTGACTGACTGGCTGATTTGGAAGTTAAGTTAGACTTCTTATTATTAGGCATGCCTACACTATTGGATAGTCAAGCGACGTTTGTTACCTCTTGTTCGTTCATTACATTTCCTACCTTTACTTTCTGCTGGTCTTTACTTGCCGCTTATCGCTGACATGTATTTCATTGTTTTTTTGAAATGCATGTCAGACTACGAGCCGACAGAGTACGTGGAGTATTACACTAAAGACGATCCCGTAGACCAGGGATCAAAGGACGTTACTGAGCCCGCACCTACAGAGGAGTAGGAGTTTCCGATTCGATCACAGCATCCACTTGATTT
This sequence comes from Scilla litardierei, assembly GCA_030789695.1. Lineage (NCBI taxonomy): Eukaryota > Viridiplantae > Streptophyta > Magnoliopsida > Asparagales > Asparagaceae > Scilla > Scilla litardierei. The sequence continues at coordinate 150,595,338 of CM061134.1, forward strand.
CATCGTCAGTGTGCTTTCCATAACATCGTCAGTGTGCTTTACTTCCGAGTGATGTACTTTACTTTTCCGTCGAGTTGATGTAGGCCGTACTATAAGGCCCAGTCCTGTACTACTTATCATCTATTGGGATAATAAAGATGTTGTGTGTTGTTTCTCTCAGATTGCATGACAAGAACCTGTCCTTCAATGGAATTACTACAGACGCTTATTGTGCATCGAACAAGGAAGAAAAAAAAAATTCCTCCTTGTTTTATGTACAAGCGGACCTTCGTCGCGTCCTCGCTCCCGGGTATTTTGGGAAGCGGGGCGTGACATTGCCGGCGCCCAATGGCAGGGAAGGGGGCGGCGGCCGCCCAACAGAAAAACCCTAAATGTTGCAGTTTAGCCCTATGGGCCGGCCCTCCCATGGGCCGGCCCACATGTAATATTAAAAAAATTACTGTTTTTTAAATGGGGAGGGCTAGGCTGTTAAATTGGGCCTGTTTTGGGCACTTTGGGTTATTTGACTTGACTATGGGCTTAGTCTATTTTAGACACAAATTTGGGCATATTTTGGGATGTTTTAACACAAGTTAAGGAGGAAAAAAGGGCAATTTGTATATTTCAATTAATGTAATTTTTGTGTTAAAATTCAGTTTTAATTTTAAATTTATTTTTAGGCATGCTGCATTATATATATTTTGAAATGATTGTAATTAAATCAAAACCCCACCAAAGTGGGCTTTATCTTGGTAATTACTCTTATTTCGATATATAAAAAGCTACGGACATACTTTGTATGTAAAATCAGTGCCTAAAATTCTAAATTTAAATTCGTTAAAGGAGGAAATAAATGGTTGTGTATATATATTTCCTTTATGCCCAATATTGCGTGTAAAATTATATTCGTTCCATTTTATTTTTTTAGGCATTCCTTATTATTTATACGTTTCGAAATAATTTTAATTATTACGAGACTCCACCAAAGTGAGCTCTAAAGTTAAATTATTATTTATTCTTACAAATTTCAGAATGTAAACGGTAAATATTATGGCATTTACCAACGTTTTTTTAACATTTCCCAACGTTTTTGAAGCGCTGGCAAAAGTTTTCCCAGCGTTTTATGAAACGTTGCAGAGACGTTGGGAAAAGTGGGCGTTGCTAAATGTTCTCCAAACGTTTTGATGAAACGTTGGGAAATGCCAATTTTTGCCAGCGTTTTCTTGGAACGTTTGGAAATGCCAAGACATTTCCCAGCATTTGCTTGAAACGTTGGAAAATTCCCAAGACATTCCCCGGTGTTTTCTTCAAACGTTGGGAAATACCAAGACATTTCCCGGTGTTTGCTTGAAACGTTGGGAAATGCCCAAGACATTCCCTGGTGTTTTCTTGAAACGTTGGGAAATGCCATGACATTTCCCGACGTTTACTTGAAACGTTGAAAAATGCCCAAGACATTCCCTAGCGTTTTCTTAAAACGTTGGGAAATGCCAAGACATTTCCCGGCGTTTGCTTGAAACGTTGGGAATTGCCCAAGACATTCTCCCGCGTTTCTTGAAACGTTGGAAAATGCCCAAGACATTCCCCGACGTTTGCTTGAAACGTTGGGAATGCCCAAGACATTCCCTGGCGTTTGCTTGAAATGTTGGAAAATACCCAAGATATTCCCCGGTGTTTTCTTGAAACATTGGGAACTGCGTTTGATACATATTAAATACAAATGTTTAGAGCTCACACATGCAACAACTTAGTTTATTCATGTAATTCCATATGAATAGATGAAATAATAATAGAACAAAATAAATGTAATTTCACATTCTCTCACCGCCACGTTAAGGAACACGTAAAAGTTAAAAAGTTTAAATGCTTCTAAAAACATCAATAAGTATAGGACAACTATGTTGAGTAGACCACAATCCTTCATTTACAATGCAAAGCCGAAATTTTCGAAAAGAAAGCAAAGATCACAATATTTGTCTTCGCTCCAAGTCTTTGGCTCAAAGTCTTTATGCTGACAATAACCACAATCCTTATTTTCTCGTTTCCTTTTTTCATCTTTTTTGTTCTTCTCAGCTTCTACCTGCATAGGCACAACATGTGTAAAATAAATATTGCATGTGGGATGCACCTGCATAGAATGAGAAATAAGTGCAAGAAGATGTCAAGACAAAATAAGAAATGACAATGGTATGCACTTGTTACCATCAAATTTATTCAAAATTTATTCCACTGTTGTGGGAAAAAGAATCTTATCGGCTGTTTCAGAGTGTTTTCTCACTACAAAAGCGGTGACCGTGGACTACCCGGTCAACGTGGTCAAGGGGCCGACTTGGGTCCCTCGGGTGCGTCGAGTCCGAGCAGACGCGACGCAAATCGGAGTTGTGGATGACGTGGAGAACTTTGGCTGGGCCGGGTCTGGATCCTCGGCCACAAACGGGGGTGAGGGGAAGCCTCGGCCCGGTGTGAGACGCTCGGCCTCGGACGATCGTGCTCGGCCTCGGTCGTTCGGATGACGAGGAGTAGCCTCGGTCGTCTTGCTTGATGCGCGGCCGGCGTGGGGCAGAGGGGAAGCCTCGGCCCGTGGATCTGATGTCCTCCTGCGTAGACGAGAACACTCGTCAGGGGGGCCGGACCTTGGTTCCGGCCAAATCCCCTCCGATGCCTAAGTCAGATGGTGATCTGAAAGAGGAGGCTCGGTGGAGACGGTTTGACTCGAGAGGAGATCGGAACGGCGTCTTCCGGTGCGAGCGGGGGAGGAAGGAGATGAAATGGGGGAACTAGGTTGTTGATGGAGTACCTTAGGTTTTAGATACCTCCGATGCGGTCCCTTGTCCAGTCGCCCTCCTAGCCCTTTTATAGGCATCCCGTCGTGACTGCCCACGACTCACGTCCCTCGTCCGCCCCCGATTGTGCCCCCTCAATCCGCCTCCCCGTCGCCGCTCCCCGCGCCATGCCAGCACCTCCCCATAATCGACCATTAAGTGGTAACGGAATTTGGGGGAACGGTTATCGCTGGAGTGGGCGAGTGGCTTACGTGTTATCGGGGCCGGGTCGGATCGATATCTGGGGGTTCCCTGCAGGGCCTCGTTGGGCGGGCCTGATCGCGCCGATGGGCTCTCGATCGACAGTCGGGCATCTGGGCTCGAGTCTGTCGGGCTTCGTGTGGTGGGCTTGGATCCCCCACGAGTTCGCGTAGTAGGCTGCGCCGTTGGGCCTATGGTGTTGGGCTTCCGCTAAATAGATGTATCAATTGCCCCCATCGGTGGGGCCGAGCAGCCTTGGCCAGCTCGGTTCGATCGATGTGACTCCTGGGGTTCCGAGTGGCGCGTCAGTCGAGGCATGGTCATAAATGATGGTTATGATGAGGCGAATCGATTGGACTTCCCTTGGCGCCGATTTCGAAACGCCGCCGGCTCCTTGAGGCCTGCCACGCGTTCCTGTCAGGCGTTTCGAATTCACCCCTAGGCCTTGTATATAAGTGCCCCAGCTGCGTTGATCCTAGCTTCTTCCTTGTTCTTCTCTCTGTCTCGGGCTTTCCACAAACTCGGAGTCTCCCGCCGCCTTTGTTTCCTCGTCTTCTCCAAATAGATAAAAGGTAACTCCTTTCCCATTTTCATATTATGGCTTCTCTTAGGATAGGAGGCTCCGGCCAAGGGGCAAGGGATCCTCCTGAGTCCAGGCGGGGTGAGGCTCGATCTGTGGGGTCCGGTTCCTCCTCAGGGAGCCGCTTCCTCCGAGATAAAGGGAAGGGGAAGCTCTTCCCCGACTACGCCGGTGATGATGTGGCACCGGCTGCCGTGCGGCTCAATGTTCCTCCAGTTGTCCTTAGAACGCCGTTGAGGACCTCTTTTCTAACGGCTGCGGAGATCCGGGGAAAGTATCTCTGTTACCCGTATGATGTTCGAGTCCCTATCGTCGACGAGCGGATCTGTCTTCCGAGGAGCAATGAAGTCGACGTCTACGTCGAGATGTTCTGCCTAGGTCTTCGTTTCCCGCTCAATCCCTTCTTCATCCGAGTCATGGAGTACCTCATGGTGCCCCTTTGACAGTTCACCCCCTGTTCAATTGCGGTTCTGAAGGGCTTTGTGATGCTCTGCTGCACCCGTGGTCTGGAGCCATGATCGCGCCCCGGCGTACACGTCCCGAGGCGACGGTTGTAGTTTTACCGCAAGCGCACGGTATAGCGGCGAGTGGGTATCGAACACAGGGAGGACGAATGACCGTGCTTGCTCCTAATCAACCTGGCTATTAAGAGGGATAATTGCCTTGGGCGATCCTGTCACAATCGTCAGACAAAAGTGCGAAATATCAAATCAAATAGAGAACGCCTAGGGAATGGGGAATCCCCACTACTCACCGTATTTCACAATTGTGGTTCGCCGGTATTGAAATCGCTAGGATGAGAATTTGGATGAACTAGTTGCAACTAAATGTGGAACCAAGCTCACGCTCTCGCGCTGTTGCCGGTCTATAGCTATCCTAGGTTTGGGTCCAATCTCTTGCAAACCCTAGCCTAGGGAAGCTAGCATTAGGATCAACATCATCGTCCAATTGCGCACCGAGCCCAATCTCTTGCAAACTCGGTCCACAATCTAGATTAGGATAGTTCCTACCCGTCCAATCTCTTGCAAACGGGTATCGGCACGGAATTGCAACCGGAGATCCTAGCATCGGTCCAATTTCTTGCAAACCGATACTTCGAAAATCCGACTCCAACCCAATTCGGATTTCTAGGGCTTCCTATCGAATTGGGATCCAATCTCTTGCAAATCCCAATTGATGTGAATACCTAGCTATCCGTAGTAATTCGATCCCAATCTAATCCCTAATAACAATCCTAGCTCAATTTATACCGATTCAACACAAATACGAAATTGGGCTTGTAGGGTTCATCCCCACGCCCCAAGACGTGGAGACTACTCACTAATCATAGCAATAGCACAATAATTAGCAATGAAATAGACAATGGAATTCATCACAACAATGATATAAACAATAAAAATAGAGTTTTTGGGGAAGAGAAGTGCAAACCAATGTAGATCTTCAATCAACCCAACAAAAATCCAAGTTTTTCTCTTCTCCAATCACAATTAATAAAGCTAAAAAGTAGACTCAAAAAGCTGCAAAAAACTGAGAGGTGCCCCCCTAAAACTAGGGTAAAAACAGAGCTTAAATAGCCCCAAAAATCGTCTAAAAATCCTGACCAAAATGCCCCTGCACAGCCTGTTTTCCGCAAATTTCGCTACAGGCTGCGCATCGCACTCGGCCGAGTGACAAAAGTCGCTCGGCCGAGTGAAAACCCTGTCAATTTTCCAGTAAGTCGGGGGCTTCAGGGGTCTTCAGTTCGGGGGCGGCTCGGCCGAGTGAGTTGTTGTCACTCGGCCGATGGCTTCACTTCACTCGGGCGGACGGGATTTGCCACTCGGCCGAGTGGGTCTTCTGAAGCTCAGATGGCCGAAAAACAGTAACTTCGATCTTTTTGAGGGCCTTCGTCTGGGCGCCACTCGGGCGGACGTGGTATCGTCACTCGGCCGATGTGGTCTCCGTCGCTCGGCCGAGTACACATGGAAATCGTGTCTGAACGGGTCGGCCGAGCAGTGTCTCGCTGGTCGGCCGAGTGGCTCCTCCACTCGGCCGAGTGGGACACAAAAAATGCCCAAACTGGTCGTTTTGGCCTCCTCGTCGCTCCGGCGACGTCCATTCTTCTTCCGCTCCTCTCCAATAGCAAAATACCCCTCGGGGAGGTCGTCGGTGGCCGTCTATCGTGAGCGCATCTCATGATCACTCCAAATCGCGCCAAATCGCCTGAAATGCGACAAAAACAACAAAGCGTGAAAAGCATCGCAATATCGTCGATATATCGTGAAAAACATGATTTGGGCGATCTAAATGGCATGCAAACATGCGGAAAAAAGGTGTAAAATAAGGAGTGATCAAAATCCCCCAAGCTTGCCTCTTACTCGTCCTCGAGGAAGATAAGTAAAAAGCGAACCCGGTGGATTCGGAAAACGAAAACGGCGAAAAACGAAAAAAATGAAAAACGAAGAAGAATGAAAACCAAACGAAAATAAAGAAAGAAAGAAAGAATAGGTAGGATGCTAGATCATTTTCTCAGGACGTGGGTTTCACCTACTCTTATAGCATGCACCGAGTGAGAAATACATGTCAAAGAATCTCAATTTTGATATCATAGTAGAATAGTGCAAGTAGAAAATAGAAAACCCACGAACAACGGTATAATCATGAAAAACGGAATGATTTTAAAATTAACATCGCCTGAATCATCTAAAGCGGTATACAAATCTCAGATCACACACTTTTCAATTGAACGCTTTCTATCTGGAGTATAAGAGTATCACATCATAGAATAGAGAGAATAGAAAAGTATGGATTTCATGAAATGAATGCTAGGCTTAGATTTCTGGATTTCGTAAAGCTAGAAACAATCTCACCGAGTATAGAATATTACTTAGCCTAGGTTGTCGTGCAATGTCAAGTAGTCGCTCTCTCACACATCAATGGATCTCCTCCCCCAAGCTTATCTATAAGCGTGGTGGCACAAAAATATTTACATCCCCATTTTTATATAGCTCCAAAGGCAAAGAAGGGAAAGAAGAAAGAAAGTAAGCGAGATGGGATCTTTTATTGAGGATTTTTCCTCTTTTCTCTCTCTTTTTTTTTCTGCAATAAGCAACATATATACAATGATCCCAACTCAGAGAGAGGTAATGATATACAAGAATGTTTTTCTCTCTTTTATTCTTCTCTTCTCTCTTATTTTTATTTTTGAAATAAGAGATTTGGAGCTAGGAATTAATAGCGGGGGAAATGCCGTAGAATAGAATCACTAAGGGGAGATTCACCAATGATTTTAAAAGTAGAGAAGTGATGTTCAAGATTTGTGGAGAAAGAAATAAATATAACTCTCAGCTCACTCTATAAGACATGCACGACAACTTCAGCAGGGTAATCTAATCTACTCAGTTTCGATCACAAAAAAGCTAACTAATCCAGATATATCTTAGCTAATCATCATTCAATCATCCGGAAGTGAAGTGTACAATTCATGCATATAGAAGTGATAAAGGAAAAGAAGTCAGTACTCCAGATATAGGCATTCAATGCGTGAATCTTGGTGTGTTTTCTGTGATAGCATACATATGAATATTCAGGCTCAGCTAATAATAAAATTTCATCCATTTTCATGAGGAAAAAGTGTGGGTTACTATTTCTAAATGTAAAGCAAGTCATAGCATTTGATATCAGAAATGAAATCTAAGACACGACAAATATAGCATGCATATAGAATAAGCTAACTCCACGTAGACATCATCACAGAAAATTCATCTCTAGCATGAGATGAAAAAGAAATAAAGATAAAGTAAAATAGAACTATGCAATGCGGCACACAGGAAAATAAGAAAAACGTGATGCATGGCAAGATAAATGAAAAATAATGAAAAATAAGTGCAAAAGTGAAAAACGGTGTGAAAAACTGAAAATAAAGGTGGCTAAACGAAAAAAGGAAAGTGAGGACTCACTCCCCCAAGCTAAACGGCACAGTGTCCTCAATGTGCAAGGTGTGGCACACCGAGAGACAAGAAGTGTGAGGGGCAAGTGAGGATGCATGCATGGAAAAATGAAAATAAAAAGAAAGAAATGAAAAAAAAAATATGATGCGGACATGATGCATGCACGAACAGGAGTGATATGAAAATAAATATAGTACCAAAAACGCTCCCTCTCTCCCAAAAAGATATATATAGATGTGATCAAAATGAGAATCCCAAGTAGATATGATATGATATGCTCATAAAGATATGATCAAAAATATAATCCCAAAAATAGTGAGGGGGAGGGGGGGTGGACAAAAGTGCATCAGGACCCAGCAGAGACGGGCAGCACAACGGCAGGAATGGATAAAGGCATCAAGAGTGCCTAAGAAGGCGGTGCCGCGCCGTCTCCGTCCTGAGGCGGAGGTGGTGGTGGTGGTGGTGTGGGCTGCTGAGCTGGGGTGGAAGCGGAAGCAGGTCTAGTGTGTGTGGAAGTGTGTGTGGGAACCTGCTGGGTGGGCGGGGGTACGCGCGGAAGACGCTCTAAGATCTGTGTCAGGCAGTAGTGGATCTGGGGTATCAGGTCGAAGCGTCCAGCCATCGCAGAGACGGTGGAGGACAGGGTCCTAAGGTCTCCTCTAAGACCACTCACCGCCAACTCAAGAGCGCGTATGCTCTGCAGTGTAGTGTCGGGCGGGGGTGGTGCAGAGGGACGCACCGGTCTAGGCTGCGCAGGGCGAGGCTGGCGTACGCGTGTGGAGTATGTAACGGGCTCAGCAGGGAATGGGACAAAAGGTGCCGCGCCTGGAAAAGTGGGCCTGGCCTCGGTGTGAGGCCGGGACACCGGCTGGCGAGAAGTGGAGGCAGCGGAAGCAAAGGAGGCGTGCAAAAGAGGCAACGAGGTGGCCAAAGAGGTCTGTGGCACAGAAGTGTGGACAGACGCCACGACACTCTCGGAGAAGACGGCGGCAGTGGAGACAGAGGAATCTACCGCTGGGGCAGAAGTGTGCGGTCCAAAAGGTGTAACCCCAGCGGAGATCATGCTAACCATGGTCTCCACGACCGCGGTGAACGAGGGCTCTCCACTCTCAACAAAGGTCTGCGGGCGCTGGGGGAGAGCGGAGCAAAGGGGCTCCACGGACAGAGGGCCGGAGGTGGCAGCGGGAGTGGTGGGGACAGCCTCGGAAGTGGTGACAGTGGTGGAAGTGGGCTCAGCAAAAGTACTCTCGACACAGGCAGATGTGGGGACAGAAGTGTCAAGAGCAGTGGAAATGTCAGGAACAGGCTGAGAGGCCACAGGGTCGACGGGGTGGGCAGCAGGCTCGGCAGGGTGTGCAGCAGGGTCTGCGGGAGCAGCCTGGGCAGCGTGGGCAGCGTGGGCCTGCTCGGCCTCCTCGGCCTCGAGCACGTAGGCGGCGGGGATGAGGACATCCATCGTCGGAATCCAGTCAACGCGGGCTGGTGCAATCAGAGTCCGAGCAGGGCTCGGTAGAATCATGTAATCGGCCCCATAGGGGCCGTGCAACCAGACCCAGTGACGCTCACCATGCGGACGCAGCATCTTCATCCAGGCCATAACGTCTATCGACAAGGAAGTGGGGCCCGGAACGCGTCGCAGGTCGTCGGGTAGGTCCTCGCCGGTCATCATGGTAAGCAAGGTGATCAGACCGCCGCAGCATATCGGTGAGCGAGCGCCCACCGACACAATGATACGGTCTAGAAACCAAGCCACAATGTCGATCACGACGGCGGGGACAAGCTCGAGTCCATCCCTAGACAGAGCTCTGGGACGTGTCATCGCGTAGAGCATGTAAAGCTCTGGCGTAGACATCGTGCCCGGCTCATATCTGGCCAAAAAGGTAGTCGCCATGAGGCGCTGGGCAATGCGTAGGCAGGGGTGGACTATGGCCGAGGCCTTGGCCCTACTAGGGTCAAAGGCAGCGTGGTGGCCTGTGATCCGGGCCCAGAAGGCGCCGGCGTCGAAAGAAGGTGGGGGGATGTGGGTAGGGCCGTAACCGCGATCGGCTCCGGGGACGGCGGGCCATGAGAAAAATGCTCTCATCATATCGAGAGTGACCTGGCACTCTCGATCCATGAACCGGAATGAGCATCCCTCATCGGTCCGGGCGATCGAACTCAAAACTTCAAGTGTCGGACGGGTAAAAGTATCCGCCGACACCTGCAGAAAATCTCGCCAACCCACGTTGTCGTACAACGTGAGCAGTCCCTCGAGTACCCCCAGGCGTCCAAGGTCAGCGAGGTGTGCAAACCTGGAGGGTACGATCGAGCGCTGGGAGATACGCTCGAAGACGGCGCGGTGTGCGTCGTCTCGGAACGTAATCCCGAGCGGCCCGACCAGTGGAGCCGGTGGTGGTGGCTGTGGATCGGCAGGGAGAGGCTGTGTGGGCTGTGGGTGCGCTGCAGGCTGTGCGGGGTGTGCGGGGCCTGCAGGCTGTGCTGGGTGTGCGGGGGAAGGAGGAGGAGACTCTTCCACCTCGTGGGCGGGGCCGGCAGGCTGTGCGGGGTGTGCGGGGGAAGGAGGAGGAGACTCTTCCGCCTCGTGGGCGGGGCCGGCAGGCTGTGCGGGGTGTGCGGGGGAAGGAGGAGGAGACTCTTCCGCCTCGTGGGCGGGGCCGGCGTCATCCGACCTCTTCCACTTAGCGGAAGGTCTCCTCGTCCGAGGCCGTGTCCGGGGCGGCATATCGGCCCCGAGCGCGCCGAAAAGTGAAAAGTGCGGCGTGTGCACAAAGAGTGGAAAGAGTTTACCCAAACACGCCGCGAGTGCTAAGCAGTGGAAGCGTGCGAAGTCCGCGCCTCCACGAAGTCCTGAGCAGCCCGTAGAAGCTCCCCTGAGCTCCCCTAAGCTCCAAAAAGCAACCTGCGCATGGAAAAGCGATATCAGCGAGTAATAATCAAAATGTATGGAGCAATAGGGGTATAACAGATAGATATGTGAATTGATTCGGGTTAGGGGTTCGATTAATACACGGATCCTCAAAAACTACGAAAAAAAGAGAAGAAAATGGTGAAAATAAGCGAACCGGAGGTGATCGGAGACGGGGCTGCCGGCGGCGACTCGGGCGAGGTGTGGCGACGGTCGGCCGGCGGTGGCAGGCCGAGCAGCGGCGCGCGCGGGCTTGGTCGGGCGAGTGGGGGTGAGAACGAGCGGTATCGGGCGAGGGGAATCCGAGGGGTCGGGCGATTTGGGAATTTTGCGGTTTCGAAAAACGCGCCCCCCCTCGGTCCTTATATAATAGAAGTCACGACTCGGCCGAGTGACGTGGTCACTCGGCCGAGCGAGGCAATAGAAATTTTCTCCCCGATATCGCATCGGCCGAGTGGCTTTGCCAGCCTCGGCCGAGTGGAGTAAGTCCATTCGGCCGAGTGACTCAAGCTACTCGGCATGACTCGCCCAAGGAGGGTATCCGTTTCACTCGGCCGAGTGAATATATATACTCGGCCGAGTAGCAGTTATAATGAAATGAGGAAAATAGACAGAGAGTTGGGTACAGCAGACTTCCCTCGTTCGTGAGCGGCTCGGCCGGACGAACTTCTGTACTCGGCCGAGTGACTAGTATACTCGGCCGAGTGACTAGTATACTCGGCCGAGTGAGCCTTGTGTTCTGCTGTTTGTCTTCGTTTAGGCTCTAAACTCCGTCTTTCTTCCTCCAGTCGATTTCATGCTCCTCCTAAGCGTCGAACGCCTTCTTTGGGCGCTCCTCGTCATCTCGTTCAACCTCCTCATGATGATCTACCTATCTCCTCTCCTGTCAAGAAAAATAGGACCCGTTATCACAAATTTTTTGGTCGGATGACTCAAAACACTAAAAATCTCTAAAACGAAAATAAAGAAAAAGCAAAAATAAAGCAAAAACCGTCGGGTTGCCTCCCGACAAGCGCTCGTTTTAGGTCGTGAGCTCGACCCCCTATAATTTTCAATCAATGCGGGATGTTTGGTGCATATGAGATGCACCCGGCAAACTTTCCGGGGAGCGCGCTTGGATTCGAACGTGGCGGCGTAGCGTTCTCCCGCGGTGGTCTCCTATCTCGAATAGTGTTGGGGGGAGGCTCCCCCAAGCTAGCATTTGCCCCGGTCAACGGCTTAACCGGCGATGCCGATTTCCGTACCGGCGGAGCTTTCTTTGGAGACTTTGATTTCGAGAGCTTGCAGAGCTCTCGAATCCTTGCGACATCAGTGTCGCCTTCATCTTCATCAGCGGAGAAGTCGGGGGAATCATCATTATTGTCTTCATGGCCTAAATCCGGGCCTTCATCAAATTCTTCATCAAAAAGGGCACCAATTGAATGAGGAATCGCCTCCTCTATCACCTCATCAAGGAGGTCCATGTAATCGAGTTCCTCGTGATAAGGCATATGCTTCATAGCCTTAGGAATGTGGAGCTCCACCTCAATGTTTCCGATGTTCAAGGTTAAGGTACCTTCGCGCACGTCGACAATGACTCCGGCGGTGGCGAGGAATGGGCGCCCAAGTATCAATGAGGTGTCTCCCTCCTCCTTAATGTCCATGATGACGAAGTCACATGGCAAGCATATTCCACCCGGGACTTGAAGTGGGATGTCTTCGGCAATCCCCACCGGCCTTGTTATCCGTCCATCGGCTAATTGAATGCGCATGTCGGTGGGTTTCAACTTTGTCCCGGTGTTAAGCTTTAAGAACATGGAGAGGGGCATGAGACTCACACTAGCCCCAAGATCGACCAACGCTTTTTGAAGAGGCACGCCGCCCAACGTGCAAGGAATCCGAAAACTCCCCGGATCTTTAAATTTTGCTGGCTCCTTTTCTCTCTTGGTGAACCAAGAGCCCTCCTCGGCTAGCATGATCTTCTCCTTCCTCTTTCTCCCCGAAATCAAGTCCTTCAAGAATTTGGCATATGTGGGGATCTCGATGATGGCGTCAAGGAAGGGAATATTTAGGCTAACTCCTCTTAGATACTCGAGGAATTTCGCTAGCCTTTTCTCCATTTTCGCTTTCGCTAGTCTTTGGGGGAATGGGACCGGTGGCATGAAGCGCCTCTCCTCAATTAATAGCTCCGCCCTAGATTTCTCCTTGTCTTGTGGCTCCTTCTCCTTTTCAATCTCGACTATCGGCTCAACCGGCTCCAAACTTTCCTCCACGGCCTCCTCAATAGGAATCATGGCGGGGGTGGTGTCCTTCCCGCCTCTAGTAGTGACGGCAACTACGGCGTTGATGTGGCCCGTGTTGCCCCGTGGGTTTTGCTCCGGTTGCGCCGGCAATCTTTGAGTGTTCCGGTTGAGCAACGCTAATTGCTCCGATATTTGAGCCACTACGGTATTGAGAGATTCTTGCCCCGCCTTCAAAGTAGCATTCACCTTATTTTGCTCGACCATGAACGCCTCCACTCTAGTTTCGAAATCGGATCGTTGTGGAGCTTGTGGAGGGTTTTGGTTTTGATTCCTCCACCCTTGATTGTATCCGGGAGGCCTATAAGGTGGGACTTGTTGCTTTGGTTGGAAGTTTTGTTGTGTAGGTCCCCTCGGCGGATAGTATTGTTGTTGGGGTGGTGGTGGTCGAGCTTGATTAGGCGGTTGTTGTGGCGGGTTCAAAGCTCCTTCATTGTTGGCGTAGGAGAATCCCGGGTGATTTCTTGCGGCCGGATTGGACCAATAACATTGGTTCCCCGCAACATATTGCACTTGCTCCAAGGATCCTTCTCCTTGCTCTCCTCCCGAATACATGGCTTGAGATTGGTCTTGCCAATCACTCATTTGGCTTGCCGGCGCGGAGGTGGAAGGGCTTCCTTGGGGCTCCGTGATGAATTTCTCCAATCTCTCCACCACCTTGTGGAGAGAATCAAATTTGCTCGTAAGCTCCGCTACGGCCTTTGCCTCGTAGATGCTAGTCGGCTTTAAGGAGGACGTAGAGTGTCCTCGCTCATCGCCCCATTGTTGGTTATTAGAGGCCATCTCCTCAATTAGGGCCGTAGCTTCCTCGGGAGTCTTTGACAAGATTGCACCATTCGCCGCGGCATCAATAATTTGTTTGGTCCCCGGTTGGAGACCGTTGTAGAAGCTATGCACTAACTCCCAATCTTCTATACTGTGGTGCGGGCACTGGTGCTGCAAATCCTTAAATCGCTCCCAAGCTTCATAGAGCGTCTCATGTGGTCCTTGCTTGAAGGACATGAGAGCGCTCCGGATCTTCACCGTCTTGGATGGTGGATAGAATTTATCAATGAATTCATCCGCCAACCCGTCCCAAGAGGTGAAAACTCCGTCAGCTTGCGTCCTCAGCCAATAGAGTGCTTTGTCCTTTAGCGTGAAGGGGAAGAGGCGCAGTCTGATGGCATCGATCGGGACCCCCGGCATTTGGAAAGTGGCGCACTTCGACAAGAATGATTGGATGTGGTAGTGGGGGTTCTCGTGAGCGTTCCCATGAAATGGGTCTTGTTGCATCAAAACCACCAATCCCGTCTTTAGCTCGAAGTTCTTGTCGGCCGCCAACTCCGGCACGGCGATGGATGACGTAGTAGAAGAGGTTTTAGGCCGAAGCCTATCGCGAATAGAAATTATTCTCGCCATTCTCTCCGCCAATTCTTCGGGAGTTTCCCGGTTGGTCATAAACCGCCCTTCCGGATATTGTCTCCTTTCCGCTCTGAGTCTCCGCGCGGTACGTTCGATCTCGGGATTGAATAATAAGGCTTCGGGGTCCGCCGTAGATCTCGTGTACATGCACAGGGAAAACAGAGTTTCAAAGAGATGATTAGTACCGTGGAAGGGTTAGGTAAGAATAGCAAAGGAAATAATAATGGTAAAAGAAATAAAATAAAAAGAAAATAAAAGAAAGAAATAGCTAAGGTGAAAAAGAATCAAACGCAATCGCCTCCCCGGTAACGGCGCCAAAAACTTGATCGCGCCCCGGCGTACACGTCCCGAGGCGACGGTTGTAGTTTTACCGCAAGCGCACGGTATAGCGGCGAGCGGGTATCGAACACAGGGAGGACGAATGACCGTGCTTGCTCCTAATCAACCTGGCTATTAAGAGGGATAATTGCCTTGGGCGATCCTGTCACAATCGTCAGACAAAAGTGCGAAATATCAAATCAAATAGAGAACGCCTAGGGAATGGGGAATCCCCACTACTCACCGTATTTCACAATTGTGGTTCGCCGGTATCGAAATCGCTAGGATGAGAATTTGGATGAACTAGTTGCAACTAAATGTGGAACCAAGCTCACGCTCTCGCGCTGTTGCCGGTCTATAGCTATCCTAGGTTTGGGTCCAATCTCTTGCAAACCCTAGCCTAGGGAAGCTAGCATTAGGATCAACATCATCGTCCAATTGCGCACCGAGCCCAATCTCTTGCAAACTCGGTCCACAATCTAGATTAGGATAGTTCCTACCCGTCCAATCTCTTGCAAACGGGTATCGGCACGGAATTGCAACCGGAGATCCTAGCATCGGTCCAATTTCTTACAAACCGATACTTCGAAAATCCGACTCCAAACCAATTCGGATTTCTAGGGCTTCCTATCGAATTGGGATCCAATCTCTTGCAAATCCCAATTGATGTGAATACCTAGCTATCCGTAGTAATTCGATCCCAATCTAATCCCTAATAACAATCCTAGCTCAATTTCTACCGATTCAACACAAATACGAAATTGGGCTTGTAGGGTTCATCCACACGCCCCAAGACGTGGAGACTACTCACTAATCATAGCAATAGCACAATAATTAGCAATGAAATAGACAATGGAATTCATCACAACAATGATATAAACAATAAAAATAGAGTTTTTGGGGAAGAGAAGTGCAAACCAATGTAGATCTTCAATCAACCCAACAAAAATCCAAGTTTTTCTCTTCTCCAATCACAATTAATAAAGCTAAAAAGTAGACTCAAAAAGCTGCAAAAAATCTGAGAGGTGCCCCCCTAAAACTAGGGTAAAAACAGAGCTTAAATAGCCCCAAAAATCGTCTAAAAATCCTGACCAAAATGCCCCTGCACAGCCTGTTTTCCGCAAATTTCGCTACAGGCTGCGCATCGTACTCGGCCGAGTGACAAAAGTCGCTCGGCCGAGTGAAAACCCTGTCAATTTTCCAGTAAGTCGGGGGCTTCAGGGGGCTTCAGTTCGGGGGCGGCTCGGCCGAGTAAGTTGTCGTCACTCGGCCGATGGCTTCACTTCACTCGGGCGGACGGGATTTGCCACTCGGCCGAGTGGGTCTTCTGAAGCTCAGATGGCCGAAAAACAGTAACTTCGATCTTTTTGAGGGCCTTCGTCTGGGCGCCACTCGGGCGGACGTGGTATCGTCACTCGGCCGATGTGGTCTCTGTCGCTCGGCCGAGTACATATGGAAATCGTGTCTGAACGGGTCGGCCGAGCAGTGTCTCGCTGGTCGACCGAGTGGCTCCTCCACTCGGCCGAGTGGGACACAAAAAATGCCCAAACTGGTCGTTTTGGCCTCCTCGTCGCTCCGGCGACGTCCATTCTTCTTCCGCTCCTCTCCAATAGCAAAATACCCCTCGGGGAGGTCGTCGGTGGCCGTCTATCGTGAGCGCATCTCATGATCACTCCAAATCGCGCCAAATCGCCTGAAATGCGACAAAAACAACAAAGCGTGAAAAGCATCGCAATATCGTCGATATATCGTGAAAAACATGATTTGGGCGATCTAAATGGCATGCAAACATGCGGAAAAAAGGTGTAAAATAAGGAGTGATCAAGCCATCTCTCCCCCTTCTCTTTTACTTTTATCAGATCCAGACTGTCGGTCCAGGGTCATGGTTGCACTTCCGAGCCCGCTCGGGGAGGGAATGCCTGATCGGGCTACCCCGCTGGTTGGGGAATTGGAGCTCGGATTATGTCTTCGTGGTTTTCCTGGAGGATGCCCAGATTTTGACAGGTTGGGGCGGGTCGGTCCGGCTTTGCCCCACGCTAGCCCTCTCTGAGGCTGATCAGGCGGCCGTCGCACTGCTGTCGACCCTCCCCTTGGAGGCGAAGTCCATCTGGTCCTTGTTGGACGACCTACTCCTGAAGGCCGTCTTGTGGTCTCCGGGTAGGTCGCTCTTTCAGTCCTGGATTGCCCTGTGGCTTACCTTGATTTCGGTTTCCCTTGCAGGAATGGCTGGTCGCGAGTTTGTCCGTGATGTCGATGAGCTGATCCGTCGTGGAGCCGCTCGGAGCCAAGGTAGTACCTCTGGAAGGGCGCCTCGGCGGACCGTTGAGGAGGAGGTGCGCTGAGCCGAGCCCTCCGTGGGCAAGGTGGTGGCCGCGCCTCCCGCCTCTTCTTCTGGGATCTCCTCCCCGGGGGGGTCGCAAGGGCCGGATCCGCCCCGCCAGCCCAAGAGGCGGGGGGCAATGACGGGTCCGGTACAGCTTCCCTTGCGCTCGGCGTGCCCCCTCTTGTCCCCGAGGGTGGAGGTGGCACGAGGCGGAAGCGTTCCCCTTCGGCGCCTGCTGAGCTTCACGAGGGGAAGAGGAGGAGGGAAGGCGAGGCTCCCTCCAGTCCGGTGTGCTCCGTGCCCCCGGCGGCGACCGCCAGGGACCTTCCGGTGGCCCTGACAACCACCCCCGTCGCAGCGTCTTCGCCTCCATTACCGGGAATCGGTGCCCTGTTGGCGAGCAGCTCGGCCTCCCTCGAGGTCACCCCCGGGAGTTTGGTGTTTGTCGACCGAGCCTTGGCCCAGCAGTTCGACGAGGGCTCCGTCCTCCCCCGGGACCGTAGCTTCCTCGAGATGATCCCCGCCGACAAGGTGTCAGACTCCTTGGTCTGGATCCTTCAACAGGTTTGGCTATCTTGCTGTCCTTTCCTTTCCCTCGCTCTCTTCTTGGCTCACGTCTTGTCTTTCAGGGTTCAACACTCGCCGTCGAGGCGCAGCGTCGAGTCGTCCGTTTGAGGGAGCTGGAGGAGTCTTCTGCGAAGGACCACGAGCGGGCTGGGGCGGCAGAGGTGGCCATGGTGGCGGCCCAGATGGAGTCTCGGCAACTCAAGCTCCGAGTGGCTGAGCTGGAGGGACGAGTGGACGACCTCCAGGGAAAGTTTGAGGACGCTCGGCGGTCGGCCGAGGAAGCGGCGGAGTCGTTCCGCCTGGATAGGGAGGAGTTTCAGAGGGAACTGTCGGATCGGCGCCAGGTGGAACGATTTGCGGATGAGGTGGAGAGGGGCGTCGTCGGGACCTTGGGGGAGAGGAGCTTCGTGGTCCTTAGAGAGGCCTTTGGTCAGTATGAAGACCTTATCGGCCCTCGGATCGTCGAAGTCGTCCAGTCCTCCTTCCGGGATTGTGCCGAGCGTGTCCAGCAAGCCCCTCCGCCGGTCGATCCCCCTCGCTCCGAGCAGGGTGAGGTGCCTGGGGATGCGTCCTCCCGATCTCGGGCTCCTTAAGTCATCCTTCCCGGCCTGCCACCCTTGTTTTTATCCTCAAATTTTTTAGCATCCGCTTCGCTTTGGCCCGGCCTACTTGAAATGGATCCCTGACCTCGCAATCTCCATCGGCTCCGTTACCGGCTCCCTGCTTCAGAGCAAATAATTGCTGGTTGCATGGATGTTCGCCTGGGCCAACAAGTTTTGCTCTGCTGTTGCCATCCTAGTTTGCGTAGGTGATGAATTTTGTTGTCTGCCGGATCATTTGTAAGGAGATTTCTCCACTTCGATTTCCTGTAAATAAGACACGATTTTGTACCTCGGTTAATTGTTGGAAATGAAATTGACTTACTTGAATTCCCCGCGCATTTTTCTTTGTTGTTGAGACCTCGGCTCCTCTGCTGATGGTGGTCGCTCGCCTCCCTTCTCCGAGAGGTTGTCCCTTGCCCCCTGAGTGGACAAGTCGGTTGACGTCCTTGATGACTAGGGGGGCTGCCCCCGGTCTTATGAGCAGCGAAGTCGGTCAGCGGGGGTGTAGCCCCCCAGATTAGGACCGGTCGGCGTCCGAGCTAGCTGGGGGGATTGCCCCCAGATTCACGAGTGAAGGAGACGGTCGGCGAGGGAAAAGCTCCTCGGCTTAGGACCGGTCGGCGTCCGCGCTGGCTGGGGGAGTTGCCCCCAGGCTTACGAGCGAAGGAGACGGTCGACGAGGGCAAAGCTCCTCGGCTTAGGACCGGTCGGCGTCCACGCTAGCTGGGGGAGTTGCCCAAGGCTTACGAGTGAAGGAGACGGTCGACGAGGGCAAAGCTCCTCGGCTTAGGACCGGTCGGCGTCAATCGGTCGGCGAGGGCAAAGCTCCTCGGCTTAGGACCGGTCGGCGTCTGCGCTGGCTGGGGGAATTGCCCCTAGGCTTACGAGCGCAGGAGTCGGTCGGTGAGGGCAGAGCTCCTCGGCTTAGGACCGGTTGGCGAGGGCGAAGCTCCACGTCTTGGGACTGGTTTTGTCTGACCCTCCCCGTCCGGTGTGGCGGCGGTCTTTATTCTTAGGCACCCTTTGTAAAATGTTGATTTCGTCGAAGATAGAGAAAAGATAAAAGGGAATGCATTTGTACTCTTAAGGATCCTAATGGACTAGTACATTTGGAGGAAAGAAAACGGGAAATAAAGCTAGACGGAGGGAGGTAAACCTAGATAATCTCCTCCGGACTAGGCTGCAACTGGGGGGAGGGGCCTTGCCCGCTCATTCTATGATGCGGAGGGGTCCTTGGACGGTGTTGATCTTCTTCCCCTTGTCCGGCTGCATGGAGGTTCCTTCTCTGTGGGCCGGCTCATCAGCTAAATTCCTTGCGTGCCCTCGGCTCATCAGCTTCTCAATGTCCTTCTTTAGGTGCTAGCAGTCTTCAGTGTCGTGGCCATTGTCCTTGTGGTATTTGCAGTACTTTTCCCCATTCTTCCCCCCTCTTTTGGTTTTTGGTGGGGGGCGATTGGTGCGCTCTTCCTTCTTCACTTGAGCGAGGACGGCGTCTGGGGTGGCGTCCCTCGTACCCTCTCCCCGCTGCCTGCTTCTCGTCCTCTTCTCGGTCCGGTATCCTTCGGGGCTGCGACGCTCGCCATCGCCGCGTTTGGTTCCTCGTCTGGCCTTTCCTGCCTCAATGGCCAAAGCCTCCTCGGTCAACATGAAGCGCTCGGCCCTCGCCATGATCCCCGGAAGGTCCTTCGGGGGATCGTTGTGCAGAGATTTCTTCAGGCCTCTATGGCGCAGCCCTTTCTTTAGGGCCGTTTGGACAACGAGGTCGGGAGGGCTGTTTACGTTCAGCCGTTCCGCGTTGAAGCGTCGCATGAACTGTCGGAGCGGCTCGGTTGGGCCCTACACTATGTTAAACAGATGTTCAGCACTATACATTACCTGTCGCCCTGCCATGAATTGTTTGCAGAACAGCTGGGTGAGTTCCTCGAAGCTGTCGATGGAGCGGCTGGGTAGGCTGCGGTACCAGGTCCTCGCCGCTCCCCGGAGGGTCGAATAGAAGCCCCTGCAGAGCAGGTCATCATCGGCTCCCTGGAAGGACATGTCCCCCTCGTAGTCCATCACGTGGTTTCCCGGGTCTCCTATCCCGTCGTACTTCCCCAGCGCCGTGATCTTGAATCGAGAGGGGACCCGCGCGTCGGTTATTCTCCGCGACAGGGGGCATTGGTCTCCGTGGATGCCCCCGGGGGTCCGACACCCGCCTACCTCCGGCTCGTTCGGTGGTGGAGGGGGCACAGGCGCCGGCGGGGCTGGCTCCACGGTCTTCGCCACACTGGGGGTCGGGCAGACTCAGCGCTCCCGGCTCCTCCGGCGGGAGCTCCCGCTCCGCCGTGATCGGTCTCTCGAGTGGTGTCGATCGCTTCTCCTGTGGTGGGGTGATCACGGCCGACGGGACGATGCGGTCACCGATTCGTCCCCCGTGCCTTCGGTTTCTCTTCGGCTCCTTTCACGATAAGGGGAGGAGGCGCGCGACCTTGCCTGACGGGAGCCAGACAACGTGAACCGATGCTCCGTGTTCGGTTTTTGGTTCCCGTGGTCATTGACCACAGCGGACCGTAAGAGTGGGGGCCCCCACCCAACGATGGCCGTCGCCCAACACGTCTCCGTTGGTCGGCGCAGTGCCGACGAGCTGCTATACCGTCGCGACCAACGTCTGGATGCTCGCGTTGGTCTCCTGGGCCAGGGTGCGGAGCTGCCCCTGCGTGGCCAGTTCCGACCCGTCGATCTCTTCGGTTGAGGGGGCAGGGTGATTGACGTCGGGAGCGTCCCCAAGGTTGCTGTTGGGTGCGCCATTCCCCTCCTCCGGGATGGGGGGCATGCGTATCTTTCCGTTGCAGGGTCGTGCCATTGCAGGTGCGGTTTGTTTCTTCATGGGACAGTTCGTTCCCACAGACGGCGCCAGATGTTTCAGAGTGTTTTCTCACTACAAAAGCGTTGACCATGGACTATCCGGTCAACGTGGTCAAGGGGCCGACTTGGGTCCCTCGGGTGCGTCGAGTCCGAGCAGACGCGACGCAAATCGGAGTTGTGGATGACGTGGAGAACTTCGGCTGGGCTGGGTCTGGATCCTCGGCCACAAACGGGGGCGAGGGGAAGACTCGGCCCGGTGTGAGACGCTCGGCCTCGGACGATCGTGCTCGGCCTCGGTCGTTCGGATGACGAGGAGTAGCCTCGGTCGTCTTGCTTGATGCGCGGCCGGCGTGGGGCGGAGGGGAAGCCTCGGCCCGTGGATCTAATGTCCTCCTGCGTAGACGAGAACACTCGTCAGGGGGCCGGACCTTGGTTCCGGCCAAATCCCCTCCGATGCCTAAGTCAGATGGTGATCTGAAAGAGGAGGCTCGGCGGAGACGGTTCGACTCGAGAGGAGATCGGAACGGCGTCTTCCAGCGCGAGTGGGGGAGGAAGGAGATGAAATGGGGGAACTAGGTTGTTGATGGAGTACCTTAGGTTTTAGCTACCTCCGATGCGGTCCCTTGTCCAGTCGCCCTCCTAGCCCTTTTATAGGCCTCCCGTCGTGACTGCCCACGACTCACGTCCCTCGTCCGCCCCCGATTGTGCCCCCTCAATCCGCCTCCCCGTCGCCGCTCCCCGCGCCATGCCAGCACCTCCCCATAATCGGCCATTAAGTGGTAACGAAATTTGGGGGAACGGTTATCGCTGGAGTGGGCGAGTGGCTTACGTGTTATCGAGGCCGGGTCGGATCGATATCTGGGGGTTCCCTGCGGGGCCTCGTTGGGCGAGCCTGATCGCGCCGATGGGCTCTCGATCGACAGTCGGGCATCTGGGCTCGAGTCTGTCGGGCTTCGTGTGGTGGGCTTGGATCCCCCACGAGTTCGCGTAGTAGGCTACGCCGTTGGGCCTATCGTGTTGGGCTTCCGCTAAATAGATGTATCATCGGCAAATATGGGGATCAGTGCAGCTCTCACAGAGGGGAATAGTTGAAAGCCTGGGGGAATTTCCTCTTATAGCACCTGTACAATGTTTCTTATGTGTAGGGGTCTCAAATAAGCATTGTGAGAACTCTACCATGGGCCCATCTTGTAGATGATCCATTTAATTCATCTTGATCTGCACTCATACTTTACATTTAGCCTAAAAACGAGATATCAATCAGCTCAGAATTTTTTAAAACTGTGCAATGTAAAGTTTTCAAGCCACATCATCTCACATTTTAGACTAGTTTGAAGAGAAGATTGAGTCGGATGGTGGCACAATGCTGATTATGTACCGATTATCTGTAGGGCAGCTCATAATGGAGTGGTTGTGTGTGGTCATTGCATGTTCCTCCTACTGCAAAGAACTGAAGTATCCGAGGGTCGGTCATTGCATGTTCCTACTGTGTAATGTATGCTCCGCAAAGCTGGTACCCTTCTAATTTATCTCAAAGTTTAAATTCGCGTATATTGTCAAATGTTGTCAAAGCTGTTCATCTAAATTTCAATCAGCAGTAATTTAATTTGCATGTAAATTAAAATAAAGTTTCTCTTAGTTAACTATGATCATAGAGTATTCTATGGTTGAATCTGAGTTCAGATTATAATGACCAACTTATGTTTATGGTTGGTGTTGCTTCATTGCAATCTGAGGAGATGTTTGTGTGGTGGAAAATAAGTGTTTTTATTGTGATAGTAGCACTTCTATGTCCAGCAATCAATCTAGCTGTTTTATATGTAATATGTTAAGGTTCATGTTTGCTTGCTAGGCATATCTACCATTATTCTGCAAGGATTGTAGTATCAGAAAATCCGACGGTGCATGAGTCGTGCTGATACACACATTAACTTTTGATGTGATGATCGAGTAATATTACAATTATACGTTGGCCAAAATTGATCAATAAAATTGGATCAAGTGCTGATTGATGAGGCCACACACAACCACAAGTCCCATGATCAGCATCAGGTCCAAGTTAGGCTTTACCACCAATGTGAGCACATGAATTCTGATGACCTAAAGAAAGCGAATAACGAGAATATAGCTCAAGATGTCCCATTTGTTGCTGGCATTATAGATGAAGATCTAATTATGGTGTCATTGTAGTTCTCTTAGTTATAGATCATGCTTGTTCAGTTGATAATTGGGTGCTGGATTTCAAGTGTTCCACTCATATGTGTTCTCATCGATACTGGTTCATCGCTTATAAGAAGATTGAACAGTGGAGTTTTGATGATAGATAACCCATCCTAAAAGATAGTCAGTATTAAGGCTATTAAAATCAGGATGGAAGATGATGTGTTGAGGACTCTATGCAGTTCGATGAATGTCAAATCTAAAGAAAAATCTGATATGTCTAGGCATCTTTGGACAAGGAAAGCTACATATATGGTATTGAATGTGGAGTCTGTAACGCCCCGCTTCCCAAAAGACACCGGAAGCGAGAACGCTACGCGGTCCACTTGAACTGTAGCGGTGAAGCTCGAGTCCAATAAGCGTCTGTGATAAAAACACAGGGCAGGTTTTTGCATTTGCGTTTCAGAAAAATCAGAAAACATTTCATTAAATTAAAAAGGGCACTTCCAGAATTGTTCGTACAAGAAATAAGACAACTGGGCCTCAGCATGGCCAAAAATAAAACTACAACAAAACACTAATCCTACTACAAGGTACTAAAGCTAAAACTCAAAGCAGTGACAGAAAAGGGGCTATAGTCTTCTGCAGAAAGCGGCTCGGCGTCTACGGCGAACTCTGGCTCTATAAGTCAGGCGTCTCGAGAGGATCTCCCTAGTACTTAACTCAACCTCGAATCTGACATACATACAAAAACATTAATGTATGTCAGCAAGGGGTCTGCAAAATAAGGTTAGCAACCCAAGACAAGATATGCAAACGATATGAATTTTAAAAGACATTAATAATTAAATGAGATGACTGCAATAAGATTAAAACATGCCAAATATAATGAAAAGAAACGAGACAATCCTATCATGCAGTTCTAAGCTGTTTCAAGAAATAAAGTAAAGTTTCTTTGAGATCGTTAGCATGTCAATTTACTGAGGTCACGTTAGCATTGCAAGTTTTATGTCAATAGTTCTCATCTATCATAGGGTTCTCGCCTTTAGGTCGTGATGAGTAAGTCGTTCTTCTCACGGGGGCTTACCGTGATTGACGCTAACCCACCGCATGCGGGTGGTGCTCTTGAAGAGAGGACTCCTTCATACGCCTATTGGCCGCTCAACCCTAACCCCACCCAATTTTTGTGCTGGAACACGAGCCAGCCTAGTCGACTCACACGACATCACGAATTCACGATTCCGCCTTCGAGGCGCATGATTTTCACGATGTCTCAACTTGTTAAATATTTCAGTACTTGCAGAAATTTAATGTTATCAATATTAATCTGTTATCACAATATTTTCTATAATCAGGAGTGGGTTGAACAATTTATACAACAATTTTAAAATGACGTTAAACATGGGTTTTCGTTGAACCTGCTACATAAACTAATTTTCTTCCTTATTGTTTAAAATTAAGGTATATCGTATGATATGCCGTTGGATCACAAATCTCGTCTAGATTTTCATGGCATCGTTTTCATGCATCATTTCACGTCTAGTTTTCAAGTTATACTGCAACAAGTAAAAGCGACCTAAAAGTCCTGAAACTTCAAAAATTCATATCTAATTGCACACTTGCCTGATTTTGGCGTTCTTGGTGTCGTCGGAAACGTCTCAACGGGTACTATTCTACGATGATGACGGTTCGCTGGTTTGACAAAACATAAAATCAGATTAAACATTTTTCGATCATAACAGCTTTATAAAGAGCTCCTACGACGTCTAATCATCGTTTTTATTAAGTCTTCTAATTTACGGTGTGGGTTATGAGTTTTTTAAGGGTAGATCTACTAACCGGAAGTGCAGCAAAGGATCGAGACGCAACAATGGGTAGAGGCGATGTGTATGGCTCCGAAACAGCGATGTTGAGCGTCGGGGGTCCGCCGTCGATGCGCGGAGAGGCAACAGTGGTTGTCGGAGGCTCGTGTGGCTGTTCTGGCGTTAAGGGCGAACTACATTGGCACAGCGGTGCAGCGGCTCTCGTGGGGGTCCCAGACTATGGAGGGGAAGCCGTTGGGGAGGAATGGAGCCGCGGCTGCGTTGGCGTGGATTTGGGCAGTGTTTCATGGCGATGGGGAGTCTGTGAGGTGCTGGTGTGGCGTCACGACGCTTGGGGAGTAGCAGCACACGGAGGAGGCCACGTCGTCATGTTCGCGAGGGAGGAAGAGGCCACCGACGTCCTTGGTGTTTTGCGAGGCCTGAGAGGGTGGTGCGAATGAAAAGAAAGAGGAGGGGAGCAGCTCGTGTGGGGAGAAGATGAGGGTAGGCATCGCGATGGCTGGGAGACGACGAGGCTGCGGGTTGAGGTCGGTGGATGAAGGAGAACAACGGCGTCGTGTGTGTTGCAAGGGCGAGGGGGAGATGAACGCGTGTTGGGCGAGCGTCGCGAGGAGGGGAGGAAGCTGCCCCTTGCGTGTTGGCGTGGAGAAGATGAGAAGGGGGGTAGGGGCGACTGTGCTATGTCCTTAGGTTTATTTTTTTAAAAGTAGGGTAGCAGTGCTCCTACGTTTGTATACATATATATTAGTTTAGGGTTCTTATGAGAATAGAGAGTTGGGTTTGCAAAGGGCATCACGTGAGTATGGTTAGGCCTTAGGGTTTATTAGTATTGGGTTCAAAAATGTATTGGCCTCAAGTAGTAGCCCCAGCACGTGGAAGCTTAGAGTTTTAGGTTTATTATTATTATTTTTTTTGTTTGCTAACTGTGTGCGTGAGTATGTGTGAAGGGTTCATTCTAAGTCCAAAAGTGGGCTAGAGTAATTTTAGGAAGGAAATTGAAAAATCTTATTAAAAGGTATTTAAGATTATTATTATTAGGATTAGCATTAAGTCGCTTTAATCAAGGGAATAAGAGCCAATTAAATAGGTTTAAATGTGTTTATAAAAGGAAGGTTTTCAAACATTGAATTAATAGGTTTTATTAGGACTCAATATGGAAAAGTTTTCATTTGAATCTTTAAAGTTTTAAAAAAATAGAGTTTTGAATTTGAATTTCGAATTTTGGATCAAAAATTTAAATATAATTTTAAGGAAGACATTTTAAAATAATTTTTTTATAGAAAGGATAATAATAATAATAATAAGTATGAAAAATAGAAGTGGATAGGGGTACGTGTACGTGGACTGAAACGCCAAGCTACGGATACGAAAGAATAATACACGAGAGAAAATACGGATAACACAACGATGAAAACCAGTCGTTACAGAGTCCTTCAGGTTTTTATTGGTATAATGCCGCTTCCCTAAAATGGAGGCGAGACGTGAGAAGGTCCGCTCAGACTTGGAGCTGTGAGGCTCCAGTCGGTAAAGCGTCTAGATTTCACTGAGTTCAGGTCCTTGCAAATGCGAAGCAGAACAACAATAATAATAAGGAAAGAGAGACAGATAAAAATTTATTCAATCTCAGAATGTCCATAATAAATAAGTTCCAACATCATAGAAAAGCCACCAGGCTGGAAATAAAAGAGTCTAAAAGGCCCAAGCATGGCCAACAGAAGTACAACGTATAGAAGGTAAAAGTGCTACGCACCGACAACTAACAACAACCTAAAACAGAAGTAACTCAGAACAGTCTCTAAGACTGGTCACAGGTGTCCACAAACTCCTCGTCAAACGTGGGCTCAGGCTCGGTGTCAGCGAACACCTCGTCCTCAGCAACAGTCTCTGGCTCAGGGTCTAACATGTGACACCCAAAAGAGAGTGGGGCACATGTCAGCAAGTCTACAAAAGACTTTTGCAAGGAAACTAAAACTAAAGTAAGCCAACCTAGCATTTCTAAAAGCATGCAATGACATGACAGATATAGTATGAGTGCAACAGGTAAAGAAACAAGTACAACAAGCATCTAGCATGGCATGGCAAGAGTAGCAAACTACTAACAAACACAAGTCACGTTTTCATGTCGTGCACAGAGTTCACGCCTTACAGCTGAAGTGGCTGTACGGGCACACTTCTACGCTGAGTGGTCGCTCAACCCTACCCCTCCATGTGTATCGGGCATTGGATTTTGACCAACACTAATGGCCCGCTTCTGGATCACGAGCCAGGAAGTGTATTTGGCATAGGGTTGTGCCTGCAACGCAGGTGCCTAGCCTGAACAAGCAAGTACAAGTATAGTAGCGTGTGCTACGAATGCAACAATCAGATATGGATGGCATGACATGGCAATCTGTAATTTAAATACGTACAGATAAGGAATTTAAACATGGCAGTTACAAATGCATGGATGACATGGCAACATGAACAAAACATGTAAAAGGGGTTGGATCTAGCTTCGTTGTCAAGCTAGATCAAGTGAGGTGACGGATCTAGTTTCGTTGTCAAACTAGATCAAATAAGCGTCTAGGCAGCTATCATTTCACTGCCTAGTCTCTTTTACGCTACGGTGCAAAAGTGGCCTAAAACATGGTTAAATAAGCAACGGGCAAGTTTCACTTTCCTGGTTGAGTCAGTTTGAGGTATCCAGGTGATCCAACGAAAGACGAGATTTATCTGCGTCATCGGATTAATAATCAAGCTTAGGAATCAAAAATATAAATTCTAATGTATTACATATACCATATTATTAATACTGATTTAAATAACATATACTGTTTTTTACTAACAGGGACATACTAACATCTACTTACGTATAAATGTAACATTAAAATAATTAAGGTAGTCATCCAACTTACTGCAACTAAAATGATATTAAAATTGATAGCATAAAATATTGTTGTATGTATGGAACTGGTCATTCATAGGGAACAGCCATGATGCTATTATCGATATTTGCAACAATATCAATCATAGGGAACATATACAGATCTCAGGTACTAACACACTCTCTCCTTGTACATTATATAAATATACAATCGATGCTCCTAGTCTATCTACAGATTTCATGCAATCATTAAGATAGAAAGTTACCATTCTCTCTTAGTTCCTTGTTCCCTGTCCTCGCAGGTAGTGAAGTGGTGGAGCGCCAGCGGTGGCAGCCGACGACAACTACGAGCTCAGGTGACGAGGAGATATGTGAGCGGTGAGGGGTCGCTGGACGACGAGAGTGACGGTGAATGGCATGGCTTCGAACTAAGCGAAGGAGACGGCCGCCGTCGGGCCTTAGAGGCTGATGAGATGGCGGAGAGCGACTAGGTCTGGGCGATGCACGGAGCAGGGAGAGGGTTCGCCGGAGTGAGCTGGCGGAAGGTGGGGTCGAGGTGGTTGGCGGGGGTGAACGGAGGAAGGCCTGGGGAGGCTGTGCGATGAAGCGCTAGAATACTCTGTTTCAAACAGAGGATGGGGAGGGAAACAGGGGAAACTGGTGTGGGCTCGGGCTCGCTGGAGAGGCGGTGCGGCGGTGCCTGAGGCTGCGGCGATCACCGAGGAAGGTCGGTGAAGGCTCTGTGACAAGGGGGGTCATAGATACGGCGGCGCTGCCATCGCTCGCAAGCCTGGGGACTGTCAGCGCACTGGGCGGCGATGTCTCCAGCGCTGGGAGTACACCGACGTATGGGGGTTGATCAGAGAGACGCCAAAGGGAAGTCGCCGATGGTTCAGATGTTCGGAGGAAGTCGGGAGGAGGAGGAGAAGGTCGGGGACTTGAAATCGGGAATGAGATGAGGTGGCGGCGGCCAGTTGATGAAAACGCAAGAAGAGAAAAAAGCCCTAGGTCTGCGGGTTAAAAGAATTTGGGCTCGTGCTAAATAGGGTTTAGATGGGGTACAACTATGGGGTATAGAGAGGGGTGGAATTAAAGAAATGTGGAAATTTGGGTGGTGAATAGCCCAATATGATTTTGAGTTGATATGTATGATAGGAATCCTCATTTTTTATTCAACAATGGGATTCGGGTAGTTTTTGTGCAAATGGGAGAGAGTGTGTGAGAGGGTAGTGTATGGTTAAGGGGAAAATAGGGCGAGCCTAGTCGAGTGAAAATATATCATGTGCACCTTAGGCCAAAACGTTGTTTAAGTGGAAAACTAGTGCACAAGTGGGTCAAACGGTACCTGATAATTACGAGAAAAATATCGGGGCGACCGTGTCGACGAGAGAAACGAAACTAAGAAGATTGATCACAAGTTTGACGACGAGAAACGAAACTAAAAATAAAAAGGTCTCACGACAAAAGTGGGAATCACGATACCTCTACAAACAAAGTTAAATCGTGGGAGAACGACACATGAAATGACGTTCCAAATTAATTCCACAATTTAATATTCTTCGAGAGGGTCACAACGGCATATCGCACTATAGGGTTCGGATACAGACAAAGTCAAAAATAAATACATGCACGAACAGGACTTCATGCACGTAAAGCGTATAAAGGATACGGGGTCCAAAGGCGACAGTAATTCCAAGTTGGCCACACGTCGGGGTTGGCTTGCTAAGGATGTAACCAAGGTGCTACGGCCCTATCGACTCAACGACGCGACTCACATACATAGCAACGAACCAATCAGGTACCCGAAATTGTTATACGCACAGCCGTATAACGAATATTGAGTACCGGCCGTTACATCCTACCCACCTTAGAATAAAGTCCGTACTCGGACTTTCTATCTATAAATATAACTCTAGCCAGACTAGTAGCTACCCCAATCACATCACACTATAATTCAACCAGGTATAGTCATTACAAGTGTTTACATATATGCACTAGGTAGTCACACAATAACTCTACTAACATGTATATATTCACGCACATTACACACTTACACCTATCATTGCCAGTCAAATTCATACACATATGTCAACCATTCATATAGTCACGTACATCCCTATGTAACTATTAAACACTTATTACATACCATGATGCACATACTCACAACCAATTAAATAGTTCACATCAGCAAATACCATCATAATACTCCACATTTAGATAACTACCTATGTACAAAACAATAAGGATACACTACTCCCTATATCTCCTGGTGTACATCAAATGTCAACATATCAACACAAATAACCACACCACTTAATATTAAATCATGTTATTATATCTAAGATACATTAACCGCTACTATAATTTCACAATTTATAGTCATTCAAATGCATGCAAATATTTCACCATATATTCATATCACATACAATCATATAACTATATTCACGACACGCCACTCATACCATAGTCGCCAATGCCTATAGCTAAGCACATACTTACCCGTGCATGGTGCACACCCACACTAACATTTCATACATATATACCAATCATACCACTATATACTCAGCACATCTACAAAGTTTAGCTAGCACACATACGTTCACACAGGCAAGTCCTTAGTAAATAACTATACCACAAGAGCAACACCTATAACTATATACTGGTATAGCGACCCACAATCATGTGCGTAACACAACCAGGAGCAAACAATCCTATCACTATACATACATCATCCATTATTATATTCATGGTACTACACGTAACCACAGACATATGTAACAATATACTTAGAGTATACCCACTCAAGCTTGAGCGAGACTCAAAACACATATCAGACTACTCTATATACGTAACACGGTATCTATACCTATACCAATACCACTCCAATGTATACACATCTACCAACATAACCATATACATACCATCATGTCAATCACACTTAATATTTAGTCAGGTAACACCCACATAGTTCAATTACTTTATATACCATAATAATATTACAGACATCAGTATATGTATAATTATAATACACTCCCTAATACATGCATTCATCGTATAGTATAGTCACCACATGTAACATATATATTCACCGTATCCATCTACCTATAATTAGTATACCAACACTTCCACTTATCCACACAAAGTTAAGATGTGCAATAATCGTGTATACCTCATGGTATATACGCATCCAACATCCCGTAAAAGCAAACAATATCAATCAAAATTATAATCCTACTACCACACGTATATCACACATATACTCATGCAGCAGTTACCTAACTACTTACGTCTAAGCACAATACATATCTACATACGAGCACACACTCATACGTTCTAATACATATGTCACATAATAGGCCTACTCACTTAACTATAGGTACACCTATTATCATTACCCTAACATTCACTTGACTTACTGATATATACATATACATATTAAGCATTCACAAGTATCTTCAAACTTCATACACTACTAGTCTATACTCCAATACAATTTCCTAAATGATATAGCTACCCGCACATATATAATAACATCACCATATATACAACTACACACATATATCACGAATATCACTGATTATGTATATATCTCACAATAGGCCAACATTAATATACTACGGGGGAGTACACTCATACGTGAGTGATACGCCGGGGTTTACACACACGGGTCCACACACTCTACTTATACATGCACTGCAACGACATCGCATTAAAATTGTAACAACTGGTTTTCATGTAATTGGATTATCTATATTATATATATATGTTTCGGTGGATTTTCTCCTTACGTGTGGTTTTCGTCTCCGTAGCTTTCGTTTTCGTTCGTTTCGTTGTGATTTTCTAGCTTCTTCCTTAGATCGTTGAGTTTGGAACAAGTCATTCGTGACGAGCTTCATATCGCTCATATCTTAGAGATAGGTTGATCTTAGAAGCCGTAGGAATCTTCCCGGAAACTTCGCGCTTCGATTCGAGACTTTTATGCACTTTAGTTGGTTCAAGAAGGGGTACCAACCGACTAGATTGGAATCTAGTCGGTCAGGAACTCTTCTCAAACCGACTAGTTCATTAAATCAATAATTCAGAAGTTTTTGTTTACTCTTAGTCGGTCTAAGAATAACCACCGACCGACTAGATGTGAAACTAGTCGGTCAGAACTTGCTCTCAGACCGACTAGTTCCTTTGATTAATTTTACCTAAGTTAATGTTTATCGTTAGTCGGTCTAAGAAAATTTTTCGACCGACTAGGTTGCAAACTAGTCGGTCAGTCATTGTTCTTTAACCGACTAGTTCTTTGACCATTTTGACGACCTGAGTTACTGTTTGGTGTTAGTTGGTCGCAGTTGGTCTACCGACCGACTAGTTCTTAAACTAGTCGATCAACAACTCTTCTTTGACCGACTAATCGCCCCCGAAACCCTAGGTTTCGGGCAGCCGCCGCAACTTTTCCTATTTAAACCCCCAATCGGTTTCTTTTCTTTCTTTCTCTTCTCTTGGCCATTTCCTTTCCCCCTTGACCTCTGATCTTCCCCAACATTCCTCTAGCTCTTCTCCTTCATTCCCGGAGCCCTCACATCTCCATTTGCGTCGGCCATCTCCTCTAGGCCGCCGGCCAACCCCCAAAACCCCACAAAATTCCATTTCTCCAGATTTTCTCCCCATTTCCAGATCTGAGCCGTAGTTCTCCGGATCGTTCTTCCGTTACCGTGCTTGCTCGGCATCATTCTTCCGCTACGATACGGCAATCTCATTCGGTAGAATAAAGTTGTGAGACGTTTTACCGTCGATCGTCATCGTCGGTATTAGGCAAGTGAAACTTGCCTCTTAGGGGTTTAGGCCATGCTTTAGGCCATTTGCTTGTTGTAGGCGTAAAAGAGACTAGGCAATGAAATGATAGTTGCCTAGACGCCCCTTGATCTATCTTGACAACGAAGCTAGATCCGTCATTTTTATCATGTTGCATTCATACTGCCAGTCGTGTTTAAATTCGATTATCGGTACGCAAAATTAACTGTTTATTACCATGACATTACGTGTATCAAATGTTCCCATGATTGCGTAGCACACGCTACACCTAGAGGATTGATTGAGGCTAGGCACCTGCTTTTAGCGGGCACAACCCTACGCCAAAAAAAGTCTTGAGACGTCGCTTGACATCTACAGAGTAAATTGGCAAAGATCTCCATAACTGCACTCAAAGAGAATTAGTACACGATATTTATGTTTGTTTATCATCAAAACCAAATCAGGGGAATCAATACTCAACACTTTATTGCGCAAATCTTATACTTAGTTTGTCATCATCAATATGGGGAGATTGATGGTAGCAAAGATCTATGAACTTCGTGTTAGATGATAACAAACTTGTGTGAACGTTTTTAACTTGTGTGTTAAGTGTTTCAGGAATGGAGAGCTTGTGACTAATTCACAAAGAGACTTGGTCAGTGGGATGATGAATAAGTTGTTCATGTGCAAAGGAGAAATAGTCAAAGGGGGTTCCAAGTCATGTTCAAGCTTGAATGCATTACAAATCATCCTAGCTATAGGACTCCTCTTTGTACATCTATCCCAAGCCATTAGATTATCCCCTAACTGAACTTATCTTGACAACTGGATTGCTCTTGCCGCAACCCTAGACTTAGGTTTTTCCCCTCCATGCCGCAACATCTCTCTTGGTCTCCTATATAAGTTATCAAACAAAGAGGGCCTCCAGGAAAGTCGGCAAAAGAATAACCCAGCACACAAAGAAGCATCTTGCGCATCATCTTATTCCCCTTAAAAATCTTAGTGCACAGGCCGTTTCTTTTTCAATGAAAAATCTCAAAGAAATCTCAGTGAAGTAAATCTATTCTTCCTCAAAATTCCCAAGGAGCAGCAGCCGCATGTTTTCCTCATTGAATCCCCAATAGCAGCAGAAAAGTGTTTTTTCCTTTTAATCAAATCCCCTCAGGGCGCACGCACTTCTCCATTTGCCAATTCCCAAGCAGCTGAAATTTTGAGAGAGCTTATCATCAAAAAAAGCAAGCCGTATTTTTCCCAATAAATTTCCCAAGACCCCACAGTCGCAATGTTTTCGTTTTTGGTTGTCGAATTGTCTTTGTGTTCTTAAGTATTTCAATGGCAGCACAACCAAAAAATTTGACCTCAACAACTCCTAGAGCCCAAAGATTTTCTCCAAAAACAATTACCCAAGAGCTGCACCCTTGATACCCAAAAAAATCCCCATGACCGCATGATTTTTTGTTATCTGTTGACAGTCGCAAGCTTTGGGAACAGGAGAAGCCACAACTTTGATTGTTACATCAGCCGCAACCGTATGATTGGATGCTTTAGAACTTGCGGAGCTAATTGTTGCTTTAGCCGTAACTTGGGATTAATGCAACAAGGTGAAACATCAAAAGCTTCATCAACATCGGAGGCCGAAACTTTCAGATCGTCATCCAAGGACTTGGGACTAGAGACGAGGGACTACTACATATCAGAGTGTATCTGACCACGTGCTGAATGACACAGACATCGATGCCAACACAACTGAGATATTTTGAACTCTTGCTTGATTATATATATGTGTTATTGGCGTAGTAATCTTTGTAGAACAATTTTCATTAACTTTTTGGGGACTAGGCTAGTTGGGACTTGCCAAGAGAGAGCTTTACTAGGATTGTTATTGTTTGGGCACTTTAGTGAGTGCTGGTACTGAGAGCCAGGTGAGTATAGAGTTGGTGCACTAGCTACATGTTGTATCAGTTAAATTTAATAATCTAGTATTGCTTTTGGGGCTGGACGTAGGTCGTTGGGACGATCGAACCAGGGTATATCGCCTGTGCATGCTGTGACTGCCTATACTCTGCGTCTAATTGATTGTGCTATAACTGCCTGAGATTTCGTGTGGGTTGCACGAATATTTTTATAAGCATATTCACCCCTTAGGCTTAGATCCAGATCCAACACCTCGTATTGCTACCGAAGAATTATTTTATAAGAATCAATCTCTTATGCTTAGATATACTAATTTAAAAAAAATTGAATGTTAGTAAATCATTCATGCCATCCATCACCAACAATGACACCATTGATGACACACTTACACTTGAGAAAGCCAATTTGGTTTCTCAAAATGGCACATTGAGAAATGAGGTGAATTCCCTCAAAACTCAATTAGCTCACATTTATTCTAAAGATATTGTTGATCTAATTTCACAAAAAACACAACTGGGTATTAAGAATGATTCTCTCAAAACACAAGTGCACGAGCTCACTACATGTTTGTCCAGTTTGGACCCCACTATTTCTTCTTTAAAGGAGAAATATGAGCTCATGTCCTCCCATGTTAAGAGAATTAACAAAGGGAAAGTGCAATTGGATAAATTGCTTTCCAACCAATTTCTGGCCACACATCATGTTGAACTTGGTTATGTCGAAGAAAATGCATCCAAATCTCGCACCTTCTATAGTGGTGTAACTATAGATTTTGTGAGGCGATCATCATTCGGTGCATCCATTAGTAGTGACAAAAACACTATTGGTAGCAAACCTACCAAGAAAGTCACCACTCCACACGTTCCTTCTTTTGACAAGAAACCCACTAAGGGTGGAAATCAAAAGAAAGGAAATGTCTTTATGTACACTAACACTCACACACATAGGAACCGTCCTACTTCTCATGTGAACATGCATGATGTATTTTATGCTCCACACCCACGGGCACGTGCAAACCCACACTTGAGAAATACTCATGCATGTGCTTCTATACACTCTTATGCTCATATACATCATCCCATGTATGCTCATTCATATCCACCGCATCACATGTATGCTCCATATTCACCACAACATATGCATGCTCCTCATTTTGCATATAACCCTTATATGTCACATGCATATCCTCCTCCACCTTCATATACTAGACCACATATTCCTAAGCATTGTGTACCACGTAGAACTCAACCTAATGTGCATGCAACTAGGAAGAGGACTCCCAAACCATACACTATTTTGGGTCCCAAGAATACTAGAACAAATGATAGGAATGCATATGTAAGTTCTTATTTTAGTGATGTGATAAATAGTGGTAACTATGTTGGGAAGCCAAAGTCCACTTGGACTTGGTTTTCAAAGGGCTAATTCCCTTGGACCCAATAAGCTTAGGTACAATGACCTTATGGTATATTATGTATGTACCCAAGAACAAGAAAAAGAGAAATAAAAGAAATATTAGCTTTAAAAGGAAAGGATGGATACTCGATAGCGGTTGCTCCAAACACATAACTGTAGATCCCTCCTTGCTTCTGAAGTGATCCGCATCAAGGACGGTGCATGGGAAGCCAAAGTACACTTGGACTTGGTTTTCAAAGGGCTAATTCCCTTGGACCCAACAAGCTTGGGTACAATGAGCTTATGATATATTATGTAGGTACACAAGAACAAGAAAAAGAGAAACAAAAGAAATATTAGCTTTAAAAGGAAATGATGGATACTCGATAGCGGTTGCTCCAAACACATAACTGTAGATCCCTCCTTGCTTCTGAAGTGATCCGCATCAAGGACGGTGCAGTGGTCGCCTTTGGAGGTGATCAAAAGGGAACCATTATTGGAGTAGGCAAAGTCGGTAACCCATCCAAACCTTTAATTGATAATTTTTATTTAGTAGAAGGTTTATTTTGTAACCTCATCTCTATAAGTCAACTTTGTCGCAAAAGTTACAAGGTTAACTTTGGAGAGGGTTTGTGTAGTATTATTGATAATGATTCACATGTTTTATTTTTCGGCATTAGACATAAAAATATTTATATTTTAAGTATGCCTAAATCATCTGAACATTGCCTAGTTGCTCATTCTAATGAACAATTATTATGGCATCACCGTTTTGGGCATGTTCATTTTAAGTATTTATATAAATTAGCTAAGCATGATATAGTCAAAGGCTTTCTGAAAATATCTTTTAATAAGAAAAGCTTTTGTGATTCATGTCAACAAGGGTAAACTTCGTCTAGAGTAGTATCTTTAGGAAATGCTCATTATGGATTAGTCATTGTAGATGACTTTTCTAGATTTATATGGGTATCATTTTTAACTAATAAAATTGAAGCCTTTGATGAGTTTACCAAATTTGCAAAGAAAATTCAAAATCTCTTAGGAACCACAAGTATCACTATTCGTAGTGACCATGGAGGAGAAATTGAGAATGAACTTTTGTATAAGTTTTGTGATGACAACGGGATTACTCAAAACTTTTCTTTTCCTCACGCACCACCACAAAATGTTGTTGTTGAGAGAAAGAATAGGACTCTTATTGAGTGTGCACGCACCATGATCCATGATAGTCATCTTGGACTTCAATTTTGGGCGAAGGCGGTGCACACTGTATGTTATGTGCTTAATAGGATCCTAGTGAGGCCACGAACAAACAAAACTTGTTTTGAACTATTTTACGATAAAAAGCTTCAAGTTAAGTATTTTCGAGTTTTTGGTTCAAAATGTTTTATAAAGAACATGTTTGGTAATTTAGACAAATTTGAGTCAAGATCCGAGGAAGGAATTTTTGTTTGATATTCCACACTATATACAACACAACCTCTTCAACGATCGAGGAATCATCACACGTTTCATTTCATGAAGATTTTGATATTCCTTATGTTGTTGATGGTAGTGTAGATGTTTTATGTGATTCAATTAGTAATGTTAAAATTAATGATGTTACTGAGACTAACGTTACTAATGAAAATGTCGAAATTGTTCCAAGTGATCCAAGTATTCCCAAAGCTTATCCGACCATTCGTGACCACCCCATGACCAAATAATTGGAGATATTGGTGTGGGTGTCCAAACAAGGCCAAAGATTGATGAGTTCTCTCATGGCGTCTTTGTCTCTACCATTGAGCCAAAGAACATCTAAGAAGCGTGTGAAGATAGCTCATGAATCATTGCAATGGAAGAGGAGCTCATGCAATTTGAAAAGAATGAAGCTGGGAGCTCGTCCCTCTTCCAAGTGGTAACCAAGTCATTGGGACCAAATGGATATTCAAAAACAAGACGGATGAGAACGAGGTCATCACAAGGAAGAAAGCAAGGTTAGTAGCTCAAGGCTACCGACAAGAGGAATGTATTGATTTCGAAGAATCCTTTGCCCCGTAGCTATATTAAAAGCTATTATATTGCTTTTTATCTTTTGCATCTCATATGAATCTTAAAATATTTCAAATGAATGTTAAAAGTGCATTTTAAATGGCATTGTTAATGAAAAAGTTTATGTTTCTCAACCACTCGGTTTTATACATGAAAAATTTTTTAATCATGTTTTCAAACTGAAGAAAGCGTTATATAGGTTGAGACAAGCTCCTAGAGTTTGGTATGATCGACTCAAAACCTTTCTTTATGATTTAGGTTTTAAAATGGGTAAAGTTGACTCCACTCTTTTCATTAAGGATTATGAAAATGACATATTCCTTATAAAAATTTATTTAGCCGCTATTATCTTTGGTTCTACTAATTTTTACCTTTGCCAAGAATTTTCTAAATCTATGAAGGAAGAATTTGAGATAGGCCACAAGGGTGAGCTCAACTACTTTCTAGGTCTTTAAATTTGGCAAATGAAGGATGTGATTTTCATACACCAAACAAAGTACACCGGAAAGCTTATCAAGTGATTCAGGATGAAATCGTCCTCAAGTAAAAGGACTCCCAAGAGTACAACCACTCATCTCCACAAAGAAGAAAACAGAAAAGATGTAGACATTCGTCTATATCGAGGTATGATAGGTAGTCTACTTTATTTAACTGTAAGTAGTCCGATATCATGTTTTCAGTATGTCATTGTGCTAGATATCAATCTAGATCTAAGGAATCACACTTGATTGTGATTAAACGAATTTTTCATTACCTTAATCAAACACTACATTATGGGTTAATTTACCCTCAATCTAGAACTTATGAGCTAGTCTCATAGAGTTATGCTGATTTTACTGGATGCAAATGCGACAGGAAAAGTACTAGTGGCACTAGCCATTTTCTAGGAAATTCCATTGTCTCTTGGTTTTCCAAGAAGCAAAACTCTGTATCATTGTCCACGATCGAAGTGGAATATATTGCCACAGGTCTTGCATGTGCACAAGTTCTTTGGATGAGACACACTCTCAAAGACTATGGTGTCAATTGTGATACTTGCCCTATCATGGTTGATAACCAAAGTGCTATTTGTCTCTCCAAAAATCCGATACACCACTCCCGTACCAAACACATAGATGTGAGACACCATTTTATTAATGATCATGTAGCTAAGAAGGACATCATCTAAAAGTACATTTAAACCAATAAACAAATCGCCGACATCTTCACTAAATCTTTAAAAGAATACTCATTTGTGAGGATGCGTGGAGAATTAGGGATTATGGGTGAATCTAAAATTTAGGAGCTCATGTTCATATTTTATATCGTGTTTTGAGCTCATTTGATCATTTTCATATCTCATTTTGAATATGTCAATGTTTCTCATTAGTTTCTATGAGATTTATTGGAGATTTTGATGATTTGATGATTAGATTAATATGCTTGATATGTGTATTAGTCTATTTAGTTATGATTATTTTGTGTTATTAGAGTGATTAGAGTATAGGTCTAAGGGTTAGAAGTCTCAAATTCTTAATTCTAAATCAATTCTGGATTTCAGAACCATAACAGTCGACTGAATTTTCTTCTTCAGTCAACTACCCAATCTCCAGTTTTTAGCCCTTATAACTCATATTCAGGACATGCATCTGGTCATTGATGTGTCCATATTTTCCATGCATTTACTGCATCATTTCATATCATTTTCGCCATCCAAAGTTCACATTTATATATATTATCGCGCTTCTAACGATATGTTCGAGTTTCGTATAGAATTTTGGATTTTCAGGAACTTTGGAGTGATTTGGAGCATTTATAGGACATGGACACATCCGAGC
The DNA here is from genome assembly GCA_030789695.1 of Scilla litardierei. Classification (NCBI taxonomy): domain Eukaryota; kingdom Viridiplantae; phylum Streptophyta; class Magnoliopsida; order Asparagales; family Asparagaceae; genus Scilla; species Scilla litardierei. The sequence goes on from CM061134.1 coordinate 150,634,873, forward strand.
CATCTAGAGGCAAGATTTAATAGGTGTTCGGTAAGGTGAAGAAGGAGATTGGGGGAGAAGAGGAGAAGAGTAGGAGAGTTGAGAGCTCTAGAGGCAAAGAGAGCTGTTTTCCCAGGCAGCTCCATCGAGCTGCTCAGCACTCGATCGATCTGACACTCTTAAAGCTCCAGCAGATCGAACACGCCTCGCTCGACCGAACAGACATGCCACTCGGTCAGACCAACTCGGCAGCTACCAACACTTAGCATAATTTTGAGAGCCCAAGGCTGCTAGATCGAGCAGACTAGCTGCTCGACCGAGTGGAATCAAAACAGAATGAAGATTTCGAGGGTTTCTCCATCCACTGTAGCTCGACCGAGCAAGCATGGCGACTCTACTGAGTAGAGCTTCTACTCGACCGAGCACAATCAAAACAGTACGTTGATTCTGAAGACCTTTCAAGCCCACTGTAGTTGGACTGAGCGGAGGGGATACTCGACCGAGTAGCCCGTATAACCCCTAGGCCAAAGAAGCTGCAAAGCAGAGCCGCACATCCAACTCAACCGAGCGGAGCCGCTACTCGACCGAGTAGGGCACCGCAGCCTGACTATCTAGTGGGCCCGATTGCCTACGACTTGAGATTTTTGTGGGGTCCATCCCCCTTGTATATAAGCATAATTTTTACCCTAGATTATGGAGCTGGTTATATTCAGTAGTTTTAATTTTACTTTAGTTTTCTTAGAACAGCTGTCGCTATTTTGTAGAAGAGAAAGATTGGATTTTTATATGCTTTTGATTGGAATCTTGCTATCTTAATTCTTTGCTATTGTCTATCGTTCTTCGATGCTTTAGTAACAATTTCTAATCTTTATATGCTTATTCCAATGTCTTCTATTATGATTGTGATTTCTCTTCCTTTTATTAAATCTTCTATTGTTATTTCCATGAAATTTTAGTAGTCTTGTCTAGGCTAATGGATTGGCCCCCGGATCTTAGGATTTAGATGTAAAGTTAGGAATTTTAGGTTGTTTTGGTATAAAAGGGATGTGTTTTGGTTGATCCAGCCAAGTTTGTAGGAGATTCCAAATAGGGTTCGTGACCATTATAGTGGCATGCACTTTGGACGGATATCCTATGAACTTAATTAGGCACGTTAGTGAATTCAATCGGAGTTCGTGACCATGATAGTGGCACGTACTTTGATGATCTACATCGATGTCTTATATCACTAATCTATGACTATGATAGTAGCATCAATGAGAGCCACCATCACAAATTGAAGCTCTATCCACGACAGTGGCGTGAGTGGAGATTGAGAGTAGTTGTCGATCGTAATGCACGGATCACATGTGAGGCCATCCACTGTGGTGGGGCTAAGCACGGGATATGTTAGAGAGTGGCATGGCGATAGTTGGCCATGAGGTCTACATTTTAGATGCGACAATCTCTCCCTAATAAAGCCAACTCAACGTAAGGATTCTAAACTAGCATTGCCATCTGACGATCCTAGCGGTGACTCCTATTGACCTAGTCTCGTATATTGCTGATAACCTTAGGAAAGATAACATTCATGACAACCATCTTTGAATACACCCTGCTAGAATTGTTCTGAGATCTAGACAATACCTAAGACTATATAAGCATCTGCCTCCTTTGGGTTCGACATTTTACTATATTACAAAGCATTGACAACGTGCACTTGTGGTAGTTTTCGGGTGTAAATTCAGAGCGCATCAAGATTTTGGCGTCGTTGCCAGGGAGGCATACAGTTTACACTTGGGTTTATTTCTTTATTGAAGGACTTGTTAGATATTCTTACCATCTCCTACCTTTACATATTTTTTATTCTTTTGTTACTAACACTTCTCTACAGTCAATCCTCTCTGAAAGTAATCTGGTATCATGTAGATGCAAGTGAATTGGGTCAGTGACTTTGGTAGTGACTTAGATGGGTTTAGCTCTTCTCCACAACAAGCATACGGTCCTCAATACCCATACGTGGTGGGAGCAACGATCAAATATGCAGCGAGAGAGCTGCTGGATGTAGTTTGATTCATCGGATCAGGAACCTACACGGCAGGTGATGAATCCCAGCAAATGGTCATAGATTACATAATGAGTAACGTTTCTGATGAAGGTATTATTGATGACGACGTCCATATTATCTATGAAGGAGACGTGATGCATCTTCGTGCTATTGATACTCCACAAGTCGAGGCTTACGAACCGTCGAGTGATTCGCAATTCTTGAGTATCTTGGAAAGAATTGTGACCGACGTATGGACCAATGGTTCAGTATGATTCCCTGCGGAGGACCCTATGGTGCAAGGGCTCTTAATCTTCATTGCAAGAAATTCAAGGAAGCAGAATTCTTGGACGGTGTCCCCGTCTCTGATGGAGTCTACATGTGGTACGAGGGAGACGCTCTGCACTTCTATGGTGATAATACCCTACAAACCGAGACGTGTGAAGACTTCAGCAACGAAGGGTGTACGGAGCCCGAGAAATTCTGTAGCGACATCATTCAGGGAAGCTCTCTTGACTCTATACACCTGATAATATATGCATAACTGAAAATCTTGTTCCTATTGACATGTGCACTATGGAATTGAATCCCATGGAGATGGACTCTGTGGAAGCCTATCACGATGCACCATCATCACCCTGCACATCTTACCAATCCGCCGAGGAAGAATTCATAGCTGTTGAGCCGACGATCAAAGACGCGTCCTTATCACAGGAAAGTGATGACGGGGGTGCAGCGCCCCCTCAGGTAGAACTAAAACCTCTCCCTGCTAATTTAAAATATGCCTTCCTAGGGGAGAACTCCACCTACCCTATAATTGTTAGTGCCTCCCTAACCAAGCCATAACTAGAAATTCTTTTGAAAACCCTCAGAGCCCATAGGAAGGTGATAGGGTATAGCATTACTGATCTGAAAGGCATTAGCAAAACTTTATGCACCCATAAAATCATCCACCTCGAAAATAATGAATCTACTTCCATTGAGCATCAAAGGCGATTGAACCCTAATAGGAATGAAGTAGTTAAAAGAGGTGTTAAAATTGCTTGAAACCGACATTATCTATCCCATTTCCGACAGTAGATGGGTTGTCTTCTTCAGATTGTCCCCAAGAAGGGGGTATGACCGTTGTGAGGAACGATAAGAACGAGTTGTTATCTACTAGAACTCTCACTGGTTGGCAGATGTGCATTGATTATAGAAAACTTAATAATGCCACCAGAAAAGACCATTTCCCCCTCCTGTTCATTGACCAGATACTTGAGCGACTTGCCAAGCACAAGTATTTTTGCTACCTTGATGAGTACTCCAGATTCTTCCAAATCCCATTACATCGCGAGGACCAAGAAAAAACGACATTTACTTCTCCTTGTGGAACCTTCGCATACCGAAGAATGCCATTCGGATTATGGAACGCACCCGCGACATTTCAGAGGTGCATGCCGTCTATTTTCTCGGACTTCATTGAGAATATAATGGAATTCTTCATGGATGGCTTTTTCGTTTATGGTACCGACTTTGATTCTTGCTTAGCCAATTTGACCAAAGTTTTAGAACGATGCCATGATAATAATTTGACTTTAAATTGGGAAAAGTGCCATTTCATGGTAATTGAGGGAGTAGTTCTTGGGCACGTCGTTTCATCTAGGGGAATCAAAGTTGATAAGGCCAAGGTTGAAGTCATCAAAGATTTACCGCCCCTCATGTTAAGGTCATCCGTGGTTTCCTTGGACATGCGGGGTTTTACCACTGCTTCATAAAATACTTTTCTATCATTACTCACCCTCTTATGAAGCTCCTAGCAAAGGATGCTCCTTTTGTGTTTTCTGACTCTTGTTTGCAAGCCTTTGACAGGTTAAAGGAAGCCCTTATTTCAGCTCCTATTATACAACCACCGGATTGGAATCTACAATTTGAGCTGATGTGTGATGCTAATGACCAAGCAATTGGAGTCGTCCTTGACCAAAGAAAAGAGGAAAATCTTCATGCCATTTACTACGCTAGCAAAACTTTGGGTGATGCTCAAAAGAACTACACCACATCAGAGAAGGAACTACTAGTAGTAGTGTATTCCATCGAGAAGTTTAGGTCTTATCTTTTTGGGTCCAAGGTCATAATACATACCGATCATGCGTCGTTGAAATATCTGCTGAGCAAGAAGGATGCAAAGCCACGCCTGATATGATGGACTCTCTTCATCCAAGAATTTGATATAGAAATCAAGGACAAGAAGGGGGCTGAGAACGTTTGGCGGACCATCTATCACTGTTTATCCACAAGCCTGGGAATGACTGTTTACCCCTTGATGATTTATACACTGCGGAGCAGTTATTTGCGACATCATCTTCTGATGCACCTTGGTATGCCGACATAGTGAACTACTTGGTAAGCGGTATAGTACCCCATAGCATGGTAACCTATCAAAAGAGGAAGTTCCTACATGAAGCTAGAAATTACATTTGGGACAATCTGTACTTATTCAAGATATGCACCGATGGGATTATCAGACGTTGCATTTCGGTGGAAGAGGTTGAATCCATTATTTCACAATGCCACGATAAATCTTACGATGGATAAGCAACAGTCACTAAAACCACATCAAAAATTCTCCAAAGCGGTTTCTATTGGCCCACCATCTTTAAGGACGCGATAGACTATATTAGATCATGTGACATGTGTCAAAGAACGTGGAACATTACGAAGAAGAATGAGATGCCCCTGTAAGGGATCTTGGAGATAGAACAATTCGACTACTGTGGGATTGATTTCATGGTACCTTTTCCGTCTTGAAATGGTAACAAGTACATCTTAGTTGCAGTGGATTATGTCTCAAAGTGGGTGGAAGCCGTAACCACCCCAACGAATGACGAAAAGGTGGTCGCCAAGTTTTTCAAGCACATGATCTTTCCCTGCTTTGGAGTCCCAAGAATAGCTATAAGTGATGAGGGGCCACTTCATCGAAAAGAAATTCGAAGCAATGCTCAAAAAGTATGGAGTCCATCACAAGGTTGGCCTCGCCTATCATCCCCAAGCCAGTGGCCAAGTTGAAGTTTCCAATAGAGAAATTGATCGGCCCCGGATACACACCCGGAGAACGATTGTAGTTTTACCGCAAGAGCACGGCGTAGTGGCGAGCAGGTATCGAACACGAGGAGGTGGTATTGGTTCCAATCTATCCTAGGTTGGTTTGACTACGAATGTTTTATTGGTGGAGATGGCTATGGTATGATGTAATGGCAATGGTGGTGGATGTCGGTGTCGGTGATAAAAATGTTGGTCAAGTATCGATTCAAATACAATATAATAAAAGATGTCTAGGGCTAGGGAATCCCCACTACGGATCGTCATTCGTCATTGTGAATAGTGAATCTCAATATTACTAGTCTTGTGTCGAGGTGAACTAGTCGTAACTGAATATAGAACCAAGCTCATGCTCTTGCGCTATTGCCGGTCTATAGCAACCTAGATTAGGGCCCAATCTCTTGCAAACCCTAACCTAAGCCGCTAGCATGAAGATCGACATCATCGTCCAATCGCTCCTCGAGCCCACTCTCGTGCAAACTCGAGTTACGATCTAGGTTGTGATAGTTCGTATTCGTCCAATCTCTTGCAAACGAATATGGGTATAGATTTACAATTAAAAATCATAGCTTTGGTCCAATCTCTTGCAAACCAAATCTAGAGAAATCCAATTGTAAATCAAAATCGAATATCTAGGCCTTCCCATCGATTAGAATCCAATCTCTTGCAAATCCCAAATCGATGGAAATCCCTAGCTATCCGTAGTAAATCAATCACAACCTAACCTCCTAGCAATTCTAGCAATTTAGAAATTCATTCATCACAAATATGAAATTAGATCCATAGGGTTCATCCCCAAACCCTAGAACAACAAATCTACTTTAGCATAACAATAAGGATATGAGAATCAATAGAAATCATTGCTTGCATACAAAAAGATAGAAAAAACAAAGATTCAAATAAAAAGAAGAAAATACTTAGCTTGATGAAGATCTTCAATCAAAAATACAAGCTTTTTGATCCAAGAGGGGGCCTAGGGCATGGCCTAACCTCTAAAATAATCCTAAGAAAAACATATGGGGGCTAAGAAAACATAATGGGGATCCTCTCTAATGGTGGCTACAAAACCCTTATATACTCTCCCAAAAACCCGAGCAAAACTGTCTAAAAAGCCCCTGAAATTCGGGCCCAAAACTGAATCTGCGCGTGCCCAGAAATCTGCGCCAGTTACGACTCGGTCGAGTGGAAATCTCACTCGGTCGAGTGGACAGCTCACTCGGTCGAGTGGAAATCTCACTCGGTCGAGTGAGCTTTCCTGCAGAAACTCCAAAAAACAGCACTATGTCAAAACTGTCAAAAACTGTCAAAAAACTGGTCACTCGGCCGAGTGGAAATGTCACTCGACCGAGTGACACTGACATGCAAATTTCAGCACTGCAGCATCGACTTGCAGAAATTCCCCAGATTTCATCCGACCTCCGATTGACGCGTTCTTGGTGGCGTTTGAATCTTCATGAAGTCTACTATACATAAAAAATATGAGAAAAATTCTTTGATAGCTGGAATTATAGCAGATTTCAAAAGAGTGGGAGGCGGTCTGAAAATCTGGGCGCTTCATGTCCTCGGCATCACTCGGCCGAGTGGCAAATGTCACTCGGCCGAGGGGCTTTTGGAACTCGGCCGAGTCGGAGCTCGTAGTCGACTGACGGATTACAGAGAGTTGGACATTTTGGCTTTCCATCGTCTGGGTGCCACTCGGGCGGACGGAGTCTCCGCACTCGGCCGAGTGGGCGTGCGATGCTCGGCCAAGTGCACGCTGATACATCTCTGTTGCGTGTCCGATCTGGCCGGCCGAGCGGGGTCTCAATGCTCGACCGAGTGACTCCTTCACTCGGCCGAGTGGCATGCTGAAAATGCCCGATCTCCATCTTTTCGCTTCCTCGTCGCTCCTACGACGTTCTTTCTTCTTCCACTCGTCTTCCATTGCAGAATAACCCTCAAAAGGGCCATGGTTGACACTCCGGAGTGGGTGCAAATCCTTTAAGCTCATTTTTGCTCCCGATCGCTCCATATTTCCTGAAATCTGACAAAAACAAGAAATAGTGAAAAGCATTGCAATATTGTCGAATAATCTTGAAAAACGCAATATGAGCAATCGAAATGGCGTGAAAACATGCGGAAAAAGGTGTAAAATATGGAGTGATCAAAATCCCCCAAGCTTACCTCTTACTCGTCCTCGAGGAAGACAAGTAGAAGGCAAACCCGAAGGGTAAAAATAAGGAAAAAATGAAAAAGAATACGAAGTGGAAGGGGTCGCTAGATTATTCTCTCAGATCTCAAGCCATAAGCTACACATCACGATAACTTGGGAAATACGAATCACATGCTATAAAGATTTCATATCTTACTTAAACATGGTACTTGCAAGCTTTTCAGATCTACAAAAGGGATTCTCTAAATTCATACAATCAATTCATATCCACATCATGCATTTCATAGAATTTAATATATAATTGTTGGCGATGTACTTTTCAATCAAGAGTTATAACAGAAGCATATAAGAATCACACCAAACAAGCAATGGAGAATAGAATAAATCATGGCATTCACATATTTATATCGATTCATAAGAAATCTCCATAACTAAGGTATTGTGCTAAGTTTCAACATTATCAAACTTCCCCATTCGTGCACCTCTCCACTCTAATGTCGCACTCACTCATATGGTCAAATGAGTTCACTCCCCCAAGCTTAGCGTGAGGCATCGCATCTAAAGGAATATGATAGTGGAAAATGGGATTTTTGCCTTGGTTTTCCCAAGTATTTTGTTGCTCCAATAATGAGATAGAGAAACATTTTTTTTCTTCTTTTTTTCTTTTTGAACGTTTTTGTTTCTCACTTTTCTTTTTGGATTTTTGTAGGAGCTATTTGATTTGTATTTTTGGTTTTTGGCTCCTTTTTGGCTTTTTGGACTTTTTGGAGCAACCTTTTCTTTTGTAGGGATTTTTGGGAAATAGATGCGATAGAAGTAGCTTTAGGAGGTGAGCTCAAGTGACATGTAGAGAATAAAAAGTTATATGTGGAGAAAGAAATAATGTAACACTCGGTTCACTCTAAGATGTGCACGAACGGTTCAATAAAATAATACTTCAACTAAAACTCATATGTAAGCATGGATATTCTCAATCATCTCAATAAAAAGTGAAGTCAAGCGGTAAAGAGTACTTTCATATCGGTAAAGAGTACTTTCATATCAAGCATGCAACAGAAGGTGAATAAGACAATAAAACTGATGCTTCAGATATACTAATGATGCGTGAATCTTGGTGCATTTCCAACAAAACCATACTAAACACTAATCCATGCATTCAGTTTCAATTAATATCATGCATTCATGTAGAGGAGTCATCAAAAGAATATATAAGCAAGCACATGCGAATAGCAAGACTATGGAATACTCTAAGTAGCATGGCATGTAATAATAAGCATCGTGATGGTTGCTAAAGCAATAAGAGATATCATCATACGAAACAAATCTAGCAAAAGGAGGAAAAGAAAATAAAGATATAAAATAAAAGAGAGGAAAGAAAAGAAAAACAAGCATACAACATGATGCATGAACACACATAAAAGGAAAATAAGATGGAAAAAATCAAAAAGATGATGCAAAAATTTTGAAAAATTTTAAAAACCTTGAAATAAAGTAAAAATGCAACTAATGCATCTAAATGGCATGGAAATGCACTCCCCCAAGCTTAAACTTCACATTGTCCTCAATGTGATCATAATGGAAGAATATGAGGAACAACGATAATAATAGGGGGGTGAATGAAAAGTGATGAAATGAATGACATGAAATCCTAATGCAACTACATGCACATACAATGATGCTTGAGAGCGCTTTCCCCCAAGCTTATACTAAACAATCCTATTCAAATGACTCAATCAAAAATGTCATGGCTTTGCAAAGCGTGATCAAGTCAAATGGATAAGAAAGTAAGGTTTCACTTGAAAGAAATGCTCGATGGTGGTGAGCAAAAAGGATATGACACATCAAAATATAAAGAGGGCAATCAATATATATAATGGGTTTGGGGTGTAAATGATTATTGTGGCCGTCATATGAGGTGATATTTATTCAAACAAATCTATACGGTCCTCTCCCTGTCGAGAGGATTCGTGTTTATTGAAAGCATAAAATTTCTACACTACTGGATTGATATCACCTATAGCAAAAGGCGGATCCAGTATCGTTGCTGGTGCAGGCAACTGCTCCAACTGCTCTTTTCGTGGCTCTGCCAGGCACGTGTGTCCACGGACTCCATCAGATTCCAGCAATGCGGCTCCCAGCACCTCTCCAAGGACTCCACCTGTACCCTGCAAGAGATAAGCCGCATCAATCTGATGTGGATAATTCTTCCCCAAAATAAATGTATTCCAAATAGAGTCATCAACATAAGTATTGAAAATTAAAAACGGTTGACAACACTTCCCTGGAAATAAATCTCCACTCTCGTATACCACGTCGATCAACTCCTCATTGTTCGCCTCAGGTTGTTCAGGTAGCTTGTGTTGGAAGCAACGATCTAGGAACTTGGTTTGATGATGACAAACGTGTCGGTATATCTAATGTGTGTGCTCAGTGTGTTTCAGGCTAGGTGAAACAATGTATTCTCAGTATTTGGCGAAATTGCTATTGGTATAGCATGATTGGGAGAGAGGGAGTGTGTGTGTGCACAGCAAAGCTGGACTTGGTCAATGGTGATTGGATCAATTCAAATCTTTTGAATTACACATCAAATCCTATGTTGATTGAGTCAAAATTCAAAATCAATTAGGGAGATTGTTGCTACCCATATTCTTGTTCAAATTCCCTATCAAATTTGAAAACAAATTGAGATCACACCAAATTCCAAATTGATTGATTCAACCCAATCCCTAGGCAATTACAAATACCCTAGTTGGTAGTGTCCTCATCCTAGCCAAACTTATTCCTATCTATTGCCAAATTGAAACCCTAGCCCCTTGAGTATAAAAACCCTTCATTGCCTACAGTTTCTTTTGCGGGTGAAACAATCTTTGAGAGGGGCTACACAATTTTTTTAGAGCAGCCAATACAAAACCTATAAGCCACAATAACCTATCTCCTATCATCAAGCTGTAACATTAAAAAGCCTTCTTCTTTGTTTCAGCAAGCCTCCAAGTCTAAAACGGCCACATATTGCTGCTGCCATCCCTCGAATACACGCCACAAGACCATCGCTGCACGACCATCGCTGCACGACGAAAGGCTGCTCCGAGTTGCTGCTGCCGTCCCTCGAGTACACGCCACCACTGGAACCTCGTCGTTGCAGAGAGCATCATCTTGCCGTGAAGATCACCGGGGGAGCTGCTGCGTGTGATTTCTCGTGGGTTGCACGAGAATTTTTTATTAGCATATTCACCCCCCCTCTAGGCTAGGATCCAGATCCAACAGCTTGGGCATATAAGCGTAGGTCTCAACATGCAGCTCCTCATCATCGTCAGACTTATCCCATCGCACCTCCTGATCATATTCAATAGCGTCCATGGGTGCTAACTCCTCGCTCTCCTCCTCGTATACGTCCCATCGTACCTCTTGATCGTATATACATGAATCCTGCAAAAGGCACGATGAGTCGCCAAAATCTGAATCATAAAAAACATCATACACAGGAGGAGAATCAAATGTAGGAGATGAGGGAGTAAAGAGATCTCCCTGAAGGGGAGCAATAAGCTCCGTGGGATTGTCCTCGGCGTCAATGGAAGGGTGGTCCTCTGAGGGATGCTCAGCCTCTGTAGAAAGTAGAGGCGGCTGCGGTAGCTCGAAAGGAGGAGGGTAATGCTTGGGATCCTCATGAATGGCTGTGTCCTCGTCCCAATGCACGGCCTCCTCGGTGACAAGCTCTGGCTCCGCATGTAAGGCCTCCTCAAAAGCAAGCTCTGGCTCATGTGGGTGGCAAGGGGGAGCGACGATGGCGCAAGCTGACCCTCCCCCAAGCTGAACGTGGACATCCTCCTCAGGCTCCTCAGGTATAGAAGGCAATGTAAACGTCATCATCTCCTTTTCATGCCTCCTTCTTTGTTTCTGTCCTGGAGCTCGAGGCACCCGATTGCATGGCTTGGCCTCATCAATAGTAGGTGCAGGTGGCTCTATGGGCTCATGTATCTTGACCACGGTATAAAAGTGGGTCTTGTGCCCCTCAACTAGAGCATAGACTCCATCATCAATTGTGCCTGTGGAAGAGATACAATGAGTAATAAAGTTTTGAAATTCGAGCTCAAAAGGTTCACCTGCCATTATTGTCAATGGACCGGAATCTCGAACTACGTCAACAATGTTTCTCAATAGGTCCATATATGTGTCCTCCTTTGACAGTTCAGATGTCTCTATTTGTGGAGTGTTGATAGTGTAAATGTGGATATGATCACCTTCAAGTGAAGCATACACTCCATCTATGATAGTACCTGCGCTAGAGACATTAGCCATAACAAAATCGATGAATACTTGGTCGTATGGTTTACTTACCGTAACGGTTAGTGAACCGGTAGATCGAGCATCATCTATCATTTGCTCCAAGGCTGCTGCCAACTGTAGATCACTGAAGTTCCCCACTTGCATCCTCTTCAAAGACTCACGTGAGGGTCCCTTTAGCCTTCTAGTGAAGATACCAAATAGCGTGGAGTCATTCCACTTATGGTCTGACTCCATCTGGAACATTTCTAGCATTCCTTCAAACCTAGACAAGGCTTCCCCGAAGGATTCTCCATCAGCCTGATAGAATGCAGCGAGAAATATGTAGGATTGTATAGAGCCCGCTCGCATTTTCTTTGGAAGCACCATCGCTACAATAACTGTACCTGATCAATCAAAGTAAACAACCTGGAAAAGACGTCAGTGGTACAAAGAGAGATAAAGATAATAATAATAGCAGGTTGTGGGAAAAAATCTCTCTCAATGTTTTTTTTTTATTATTTTTTGTTTTTTTCATGTAGTCTAATCAACCTAATTGTGACAAATTGGCACCCAACGGGAAACACCTCCCCGGCAACGGCGTCAAAAACTTGATCGGCCCCGGATACACACCCGGAGAACGATTGTAGTTTTACCGCAAGCGCACGGCGTAGTGGCGAGCGGGTATCGAACACGAGGAGGTGGTGTTGGTTCCAATCTATCCTAGGTTGGTTTGACTACGAATGTTTTATTGGTGGAGATGGCTATGGTATGATGTAATGGCAATGGTGGTGGATGTCGGTGTCGGTGATAAAAATGTTGGTCAGGTATCGATTCAAATACAATATAATAAAAGATGTCTAGGGCTAGGGAATCCCCACTACGGATCGTCATTCGTCATTGTGAATAGTGAATCTCAATATTACTAGGCTTGTGTCGAGGTGAACTAGTCGTAACTGAATATAGAACCAAGCTCACGCTCTCGCGCTATTGCCGGTCTATAGCAACCTAGATTAGGGCCCAATCTCTTGCAAACCCTAACCTAAGCCGCTAGCATGAAGATCGACATCATCGTCCAATCGCTCCTCGAGCCCACTCTCGTGCAAACTCGAGTTACGATCTAGGTTGTGATAGTTCGTATTCGTCCAATCTCTTGCAAACGAATATGGGTATAGATTTACAATTAAAAATCATAGCTTTGGTCCAATCTCTTGCAAACCAAATCTAGAGAAATCCAATTGTAAATCTAAATCGAATATCTAGGCCTTCCCATCGATTAGAATCCAATCTCTTGCAAATCCCAAATCGATGGAAATCCCTAGCTATCCGTAGTAAATCAATCACAACCTAACCTCCTAGCAATTCTAGCAATTTAGAAATTCATTCATCACAAATATGAAATTAGATCCATAGTGTTCATCCCCAACCCCTAGAACAACAAATCTACTTTAGCATAGCAATAAGGATATGAGAATCAATAGAAATCATTGCTTGCATACAAAAAGATAGAAAAACAAAGATTCAAATAAAAAGAAGAAAATACTTAGCTTGATGAAGATCTTCAATCCAAAATACAAGCTTTTTGATCCAAGAGGGGGCCTAGGGCATGGCCTAACCTCTAAAATAATCCTAAGAAAAACATATGGGGGCTAAGAAAACATAATGGGGATCCTCTCTAATGGTGGCTACAAAACCCTTATATACTCTCCCAAAAACCCGAGCAAAACTGCCTAAAAAGCCCCTGAAATTCGGGCCCAAAACTGAATCTGCGCGTGCCCAGAAATCTGCGCCAGTTACGACTCGGCCGAGTGGAAATCTCACTCGGTCGAGTGAAAATCTCACTCGGTCGAGTGGACAGCTCACTCGGTCGAGTGGAAATCTCACTCGGTCAAGTGAGCTTTCCTGCAGAAACTCCAAAAAACAGCACTCTGTCAAAACTGTCAAAAACTGTCAAAAAACTGGTCACTCGACCGAGTGGAAATGTCACTCGGCCGAGTGACACTGACATGCAAATTTCAGCACTGCAGCATCGAATTGCAGAAATTCCCCAGATTTCATCCGACCTACGATTGACGCGTTCTTGGCGGCGTTGGAATCGTCATGAAGTCTACTATCTATAAAAAATATGAGACAAATGCTTTGATAGCTGAAATGATAGCAGATTTCAAAAGAGTGGGAGGCGGTCAGAAAATCTGGGCGCTTCGTGTCCTCGGCATCACTCGGCTGAGTGGCAAATGTCACTCGGCCGAGGGGCTTTTGGAACTCAGCCGAGTCGGAGCTCCTAGTCGACTGACGGATTACAGAGAGTTGGACATTTTGGCTTGCCGTCGTCTGGGTGCCACTCGGGCGGACGGAGTCTCCGCACTCGGCCGAGTGGGCGTGCGATGCTCGGCCGAGTGCACGCTGATACATCTCTGTTGCGTGTCCGATCTGGCCGGCCGAGCGGGGTCTCAATGCTCGACCGAGTGACTCCTTCACTCGGCCGAGTGGCATGCTGAAAATGCCCGATCTCCATCTTTTCGCTTCCTCGTCGCTCCTACGACGTTCTTTCTTCTTCCACTCGTCTTCCATTGCAGAATAACCCTCAAAAGGGCCATGGTTGACACTCCGGAGTGGGTGCAAATCCTTTAAGCTCATTTTTGCTCCCGATCGCTCCATATTTCCTGAAATCCGACAAAAACAAGAAATAGTGAAAAACATCGCAATATTGTCGAATAATCTTGAAAAACGCAATATGAGCAATCGAAATGGCGTGAAAACATGCGGAAAAAAGGAGTAAAATATGGAGTGATCAGAAATCAAGAGAATTCTAGAGAAAATGGTGAGCAGATCAAGAAGGGATTGGTCCCAAAGTTTAAGTGACGCACTTTGGGCATACCTCACTGCTTTCAAGACCCCCATTGGAACAACCCCTACAGGTTAGTATACGAGAAAGCATGCTACTTACCGGTGGAATTGGAGCATAAAGCCTATTGGGAGATAAATAAACTGAATTATGACTACAAAAGCATTGCCTTACGACGATTCTTGGATATTAATGAGCTCGAAGAAATCTGGAAAAATGCTTATGAGAACGCAAGGATATACAAGGAGAGAACCAAGGTCTACCATGACAAGCAAATCACAGTAAAACGCTTCGATGTCGGTGACTTATTGCTTCTCTACAACTCGAAGCTACGACTTTTCCACAGGACGCTAAAATCAAGATGGTCCGGCCCCTTCAAGATAACAAGCATATCTCCCGGTGGAGCAGTAGAAATTGGGGGGAAGAATGTCCGATTCAAGGTGAACGGCCAATGATTAAAGCCATACGTAGCAAGTGAACCACTTGAAGGCAGGGAGAGTAACATTCTCTCAGCATGTTGCAACATCAGTTGAAAATCTTAGGGAGTCGAGCTTACGACTTTAAACAAGCGTTTATCGGGAGGCAACCCAAATTTTCTTTTATTTGATTTTTATTATTTCTTTGTATTCTTATTTCCATTCAAAAACTAAAATAAAAACGTTTTTAATTTGTTAGAAAAATATAAAAATATAAAAATTATAAGAATTTCTCATGTTTTCTACCTTTTGCAAGTGAACCATGGAGAGATCGCTCCAAACGATGATACTTTGGGGAATAAATCGATGAGAAACGATAAGGAGAGCCATATCTAGCTTGTAGGAAAATTGAAGGCCACTCGATCGAGTAGCTACCCTACTCGGTCGAACTACAGTCAGCTGAAGAAAGGGGCAAGAAAAGCACTCTGGAAATCAATCGGACTCGATCGAGTAGCCATCCTACTCGGTCAAGCTACAGTCGGAGCCCAAACAAGCTAAAACATCGCTCTGTAGTTATTCAGCTCGATCGAGTTGAGTAAGCAGCTCGGTCGAGTTGCTGGGAAAAGCTTGGGGGATTCTAAACTTTAAAAATTCCTTATCTTTTGAGCTCGATCGAGCAGCTATCACTGCTCGACCAAGCAGCGACGAAAGCGGGGGGCCACAATTTTACACTTAAGCCAAGCAGGCCGCCCCGATTTAGATCGAGCATGCCCGCAATTGTCCCCAAATCAACACAACCCTCATCGCCCGAGCTCGATCTAACCACAAACCCCGACCCTGCTCGTTCCGACCTTCTTGCCAGAGCGCCGCCGCGCTCAGCCCGACCACCGTCGCACTCGGTCTGACCTCCACACCAATCTCCACCTCCTCGTCTCCCCCTCTCTCCCCACATCTCCCTCTCTCTACCATTTCTCATTTCAACCCCTAAATCTAATTCTTCCTAATTTTGAACCCCAAACCCTAATTAATCTCTTAAAACACCTACTAATATCATCTTAATTACTCCTTGCAGGTATGGTTGGAGCGTTTCGAGGAGATGCTTGGTTCAGGTATAGCATGGGGGACGTCATCCTTAGGCTTCGTGCATACACTACCTTTTAGTTATCGCATCGCTTCACGATCATTGGGTACACTCTTCCCTTGCTTTATTATTTTTATCCACACAATGTGTTGCATCCGTTAGCACCACACACATCGTGATGCCACCTAGGCTTAGACTAGGAAGCCCCGGCCAAGAAGAGGAAGGCCGCTGACCACGGTCCCTCCTCTTCTAAGCCTGCACGCCACCGTCACTGTTCTCCCTCACCAACTGAGCACTTGGACGTCACCACGTCCTCACCACCATCTTCACGCTCACCTTCCCTCATGCCTCTAGCACCCGAGGCTCCACGCACCACAGCCACTCCCGTTCCCACAGTCGCTCCTCCACATCTACCCATACCCACAAGCACTTTGAGGACATACGACATTGTCTTTAGGGATGTCGCTCACCGTGCGCGATTCGAGATCGTATCCCGCCGCTCCATCATCCCCACCTGATTTACATCCATCACCGCACTCACAAGCATATGCATCCTTCAGGGTGTCCAGTGGCTTTACTAGACCATCGGCTGGGACCACTTCCTGACGATGCACGTATGCACATACACTTGTCTCACCTACGAGGCGATGAATTCTGTTGTCATGGAGGGGGACGACATTCGCTTCAGGTTGCTAGATTTTGACGTTGTCGTCATATACACTATGATATGCACCTACTTCCATTTCCCACCTATCCCATATCTAGACGAGGCCTACGCACCTGACGTAGAGATACCATCTTTTGATGCCGAGAGTTTCTGATGGCGTATCTCTGGCCTTCGCGGCTTTAGCCTTAGTACGGCGAAGTCTTCATCCATCATCCACCCATGCCATAGATACGCCCAGTGCCACATCACCACCACCATCTTTTCTAGGCCTAAGGTCGGGACCCTCTCATTCATAAAGCTTGTACACCTCGGTGGGATGACCCGACTGATCAGACGGGCAGTCAACAGCACTCTCCATCCATTCTTACTGTCAGACACAGCCCATTGGTTGTGCCACCGTCTGCTTCTCACTGCCTCTGTCTCCACTAAGATCTGTTGTGGTGGATTCTTTACCATTTTTGCCACCATGCTCGGCTGACCGGCGCCCCCGCTTCTGCGGTATGGGCGCGGTGTCGGTTTACCGCAAGTGCATGGTTAGTGTAGGGTGCGGGAATATCGAACTCAGGGAGGCGAGGTTGTGCTTGGGTCAGGTAGGACCTAAATCACCCCGAGGGGCGAGCTAGCCCGAATCGGTAGATGGTTGTCACGGAAGGAAATAAAGGGTATGAACAACAAGAAAGAAAACCCGGGACTTTGGTTTCCACCCCGACGAGAGACTCTCGCCGATACGGCCTGCGAGTATGGATAGCGATCGGGATTAGGGTCTAATGGTGACACGTTGCCTCTGAAAGTGATACCGGCGTCTCATGGGCCCGATATTCCGGTCGGTGCCCAGGATGATACGCTGGACTTCCCGGATTCGATCAGTGGGCACTCCCGTGTCCATTAACACTGATCGATCCCGGGAGCACTAAGCCCGCAGCGATAACTCCCAACGTCTCATCCTGCCGCTCCCGCGTGCTAGGATTCGACGTCTACGCTATGGGTGTGAGCTATGGCTAGGGAGTCAACCGCCAAGTTTATTCCCCCTTGGCCCAACGGTCAAAGGCGGTCTTTTTCCCGCCGATGACAATGAAACACCCCGCGTAACCATTAGATTCCTAATCCCTATCGATTTCCTAACCCTATGGACGCATCAGGAAGAGCCCCCGAAGGGGTTTCCACCAAAATCCTAGATTTGGGAACTACTCACAAAAATCCATGAAAAAGCGATCTAAATAAAAATTAACCGTTGGAATCATAATCGGACAATTGCAATACGGAAGTAATAGAGTAGATAAGACAATACTAAAATTTTAGGAAGATCTGAAAACTTACAAAAGAGTAACAATTACAGCCGTCACAAAGTGAGAAAACAGTAAAAAACTAGCAGCCCCCGTTTCTGGAACCCTAGGGGTTCTATTTATAGACTCTCGCATCAACCGATCGGTTGACAAGTCAACCGATCGGTTGATCCGTTACAAAATAATAACAGAAAACGACGAGCTTTCACCCGATCACATGAACCGGTCGGGTGAGTTCTTGAGTGATCGGTTGGATCTTGGAGCAGTCGGGTGAAGCGATCGGTTTGGCGCCCGTGTCTTCAGCTCTTCATCTTCAGCTACAGATGAACCGATCGGGTGAGAGTCACCCGATCGGTTGGCATTTTGCTCGAGAAAACAGAGAACAGGCCCCCGCTGAACCGGTCTGCGAACCGGTCGGGTGACTTCCATGTGAGCTGCGGCAGAGACCGGGTGGTGCACGCGTGCATCACCCGATCGGTTGGAGATGACCAACCGACCGGGTGAGGGGCTGAAAGATGAATTCTTCGACGTTTGACCCCCTGGATCACGCGTGACTTCTCCCGTTGCTCTGGGGACTTGGGATATCATCGTTAAACGTCCCCTACGTGGTCAATCCCCTGCAATCATGGATAAACAAAGAAAAGTGAAAGAAAACGAGAAAATACAAGAAAACGAATAAAAGACGGCGGAAAAACACGGAGAAACACAAAAGAAAACGTGCGTGAATATATGAAATATAAACATACGTCAAAATTCCCCAAGCTGAACTCTTCCTCGTCCTAGAGGAAGACGAGTGAGAGTAGGAGCTCGGAAGGGAAAAATAGGGAAGAAAGAAAAAGAAAACTCTTAATCCTAGATCGTCCATCAGAGCCACCAAAATCAAAAACGACGCACCAAGCAAGCAAACGCCAAATCACACCACTAAACCTAGGAAGACGAGTCCAAATAAGTGTCGTGGGCCCACTCGGTGAAGCGCGGGTGAGTGTGGTCGTGTGCTAGCAAATGGTGTCGCTTTCTACAGTGTGCTATGAGGCTCGATATACACAAATCCAAGACATGACCCAAATATCGATTCGAATTGAATTAAGCGGCGAATATAAGTTCAAGCATGCATGAGAAGAGTAAGAATAGAAGCGTATCATGCATCGGGGACTCCACAACTAGGGTTAAGGAAATCACGCCACTATAGCCTAGATACTAGCTAAAAAGTTCCTAAGCAAAGTGTTTTCGATAACGATGGGGGTTGAGATGATGTGGAGTAGAACACTCGGTGCAAATTCTCGCCTTCCCTTTATTCTCGGCAAGTAGGAAAAAATATTCACACGGAAATTTTTCTGGGTTTTGGGCATTTGTATTTTTTTTGGCTTTTTGGCTATACAAAATTTTTCTTTTTCTCTCTTTTTGGGCTTTTCTTTTCCTTTTTTCTATATTTTTTTGGATTTTTGGGTTTTTGGCTATACACATGTGCACTCTCCCAAGTGGGAGAACGGTACACGACGAGGGGATTTGCACCAAGTAAAACAAAAAAGAAGTCGAAATCTAAACACTCAGGCAAAGGAAACTATTCTCGCTAAATAGAGCATAGGCTAAATGGGTTATCCTAGTCGTTAGTTGTGGAATCCCGACGCATGCGAATTGAAATATACGATATAAATATAGCATGCATATAGTAGAAACAAATACCGCATATTCAAATCGAAGCATGATAATCTAGGGGTCATTCCTGGACAGGTATATACAGTAAAATCACAAAGCAGAAGCACACCAAATAGCTAGGCACGACGCACGACTCACAAAAAAGCTAAGTGGACCCACGATGCGTGAAATGCAAGAGGACTCGAAATCCTAGGGTTAGTGAGTGTGATTATCGATGCAATGCTAGGTGTGTGTGACTTTGTGGCGATTCATCATAGGATTCATCTCTAGGAGAAAGAGCTAAAAAGAAGAAAAGAAAAATAAAATAAAAACACGATGAAAACGACACAAAAAATGAAAAAGAAGGACTCAAACGACGCATACAGTGCGACTCCCCCAAGCTGAAGTTTGCATTGCCCTCAATGCAATATGAGTGAGTACGGGAGGGCAATGAAAATGGGGGGGAATACGCACTGACACACGAAAACATATAGATGAAACTGAAAAAGAAAGAAAGATCAAAATCAAAATCAAACAACACGAAAATAAAATAAAACCACACGACACGACACTCAAAAAGTGAAAAACAAGCACACACACAAAAATGAGAAAAACAAACAAAACACGACAGCACACTAAAATAGACGTCCCCCAAGCTAGACCAGACAGTGCTAGCGAAATGATATGATCAATGAAATCCAGAGATGTGCAAGGGGGAGTCAAAAACAAATAAGGTGAAATCAGAAAGTGACACGCGAATGGTCCCCCCTCCGACAGAGACAAAGCAGGGCCCCGAAAAGACAGATGGGCACAAATATGGGGGGGCAAAAGTGGGAGAGAAAAATCAAGCAGGGGCACCACCCTCTGGGGGTGGTGACGGGGGCCTGCGCTGAGGACCAGGAGTCGTGGGGGGTGGAATGTGGAGCTCGGAGACGTCGGGTGGGTCTTCACGGATGTGGCGAATGAAGCTTTGAAGAAACGGGAGGTCTCGGTCGACGGACTCCTCGGTTATCCGACCACCCTGACCAGCTAGGAGGACCATGGCCGCGAATCGGTCGGCATGGTCATCGGTTTGGAATTGCATCCCATATTCGGGATCGTAAGCGCGAGGTGGGGAAGTGGTGCGTGGTGTGGTGGATGGGTTGGAGGTGGTGGGCTGTGTGCGACGGGTACGACGGGTGGGCCTAGGGTTCGAAGAGCCGGCGTCGGTGGGCTTAACACGGTGGGGAGGCATTGTGTGGGTGTCGTTCGTGTGCGTAGGTATGTAAGAGTACAATGAAATCAACACAAACACGAAATGCGACCAACAAGCAAATGGAATATTTGGGGTAAGATTAAAATTAAGCAAAGGAGCGAGTTTACCCAAATGAGATGAAGATAGTTGCTCGTTGACGCCCCGATGCTACTTGATTGGAGCACGCTGTGAAGCCGCAGCGATCTCTTCAGCAAGTTTCGAAATTGGGGAAAACGGGTGGAGGTTAGGGTTTTGTGTGTTGGTGGAATCGAGGAGAATGGAGAGAAATCGATGGTGGATGGGTAGGGGGATGGTGGAAAAGGCGATTGAGGTTGATTGAAGGGAAGAAAGAGGGCAGGCGCACGAGGGAGAGGAGAAACGGTGGATCCAGATTCGAAAATGGCGAGTGCGGATCGAACGGCCGGTTGGGGGTATTTATAGGGTTTTAAGTCGAACCGATCGGGTGACTTATCACCCGATCGGTTGACGGTTAGGTCGAAATACTTGCCGAAGAAATGCTACAGGCGAACCGGTCGGTTGACTTGTCAACCGATCGGTTGGCCGCTCCACTCATTTTCCCGAGAACTTAGGGCTGCTCACCCGGTCGCATCAACCGATGGCGCTCGAACTCAACCGATCGGTTGATATTCCCCAAAAACTTCTGAGAGTTCTCCCCAGCTCACCCGGTCTGTCACCCGGTCTCTTCATTCTTCAACCGATCGGTTCATTAGGGGGCAGTTCTCGGCTTGTATCTGATATATCCCAACCGATCGGGTGAGTTATCAACCGATCGGTTGGGGCTTTGTTCCTGCAAAAACCAACAGATTTGTCTAAGTCCCCGAACGGCTGTTCTCGCGGCTGATTTTATTTATAAAAATAGATAAAATAAAGTCAAAAATAACGCTAAAAAATGGGAAAAAGTTTAGAACATGGGTTGCCTCCCATGAAGCGCACTTGTTTAACGTCGTTGGCTCGACGCCCGCAAGAGATGTTCACGGTGGTTAATACGGGTGATGCCCGAAGTTCGGCATCTCTTCTTCATTGGAGCTGAAGGCCTTTGGAGTAGTCAGCGGCTGGAGAAATACTTGCTCGACTACCCTCCCCTTGTTCTTGGGATCCGGGGGCTTTTCTTTCGTGTTGGCGCTTCCCGCCATCTTCTTTAGGATCCGGACCTCGTCTTTAGTGAGGTCCATGGGCTCTTTCCCCGTTCTCCTCGCAGGAGGAGCCTTGGGGAACCCGGTAGGGGTCGTTCTTGCTGCACTCACCTTTTCAGCAGCTTCTTTGTTCTTGGGGCTGTCTCCATCTTCTGAATCCCCCAAGTCATCGGGGGGGGGGGGGGGGTCTTAAGAGAATCTCCCAGGAGCTCTCTTCAGCGGCCTTTTCTTCTTCTACCTCAAGCAAATTGCACCGAGGGTAATCAGGGGGATCGGGGTGCTTCATGGACAACCCCAGATCAAACTCAACTTTTTCTCCGCTGACGTTTAAAGAGAGTTTTCCGTTCTTCACATCTATTAAAACGCCAACGGTGGCCATGAAAGGCCGTCCCAGGATGATGGGGGTGTGTGCGTCTTCAGGCATGTCCATGACTACAAAGTCCACTGGCACATGCACCCCTCTTACATTAACGGGGAGGTCATCCACAATCCCCACCGGATATTTGACCGACCGGTCAGCTAGTTGTAGGGTCATACCGGTGGGCTCCAAATCACCCATTCCTATTGACGTGCGTTTATATTTCATATATTCACGCACGTTTTCTCTTGTGTTTCTCCGTGTTTTTCCGCCGTCTCTTATTCGTTTTCGTGTATTTTCCCGTTTTCTTTCACTTTTCTTTGTTTATCCATGATTGCAGGGAATTGACCACGTAGGGGACGTTTAAGGATGATATCCCAAGTCCTCGGAGCAACGGGAGGAGTCACGCGTGATCCAGGGGGTCAGACGCCAAAGAATTCATCTTTCAGCCCCTCACCCGATCGGTTGGTCATCTCCAACCGATTGGGTGATGCACGCGTGCACCACCCGGTCTCTGCCACAGCTCACAAAGAAGCCACACGACCGGTTCGCAGACCGATTCAGCGGGGGCTATTCTCTGTTTTCTCGAAGCAAAACGCCAACCGATCGGGTGACTCTCACCCGATCGGTTCACCTGTAGCTGAAGATGAAGAGCTGAAGACACGGACGTCGAACCGATCGCTTCACCCGACTGCTTCAAGATCCAACCGGTCACTCAAGAACTCACCCGACCGGTTCATGTGATCGGGTGAAAACTCGCGGTTTTCTGATATTAATTTGTAACGGATCAACCGATCGGTTGACTTGTCAACCGATCGGTTGATGCGACGGTCTATAAATAGAACCCCTAGGGTTCCAGAAACGAGAGCTGTTATTTTTTTCTACTGTTTTATTTTCTTGTGACGGCTGTAATTGTTACTCTTTTGTAAATTTTCAGATCTTTCTAAAATTTTAGTATTGTCTTTATTTCTCTATTACTTCCGCATTGCAATTGTCTGATTATGATTCCAACGGTTAAATTTCATTTAGATCGCTTTTTCATGAATTTTTGTGAGTAGTTCCCAAATCTGGGATTTTGGTGGAAACCCCTTCGGGGGCTCTTCCCGATGCGTCCATAGGGTTAGGAAATCGATAGGGAGTAGGAATCTAACGGTTACGCGGGGTGTTTCATTGTCATCGGCGGGAAAAAGACCGCATTTGACCGTCGGGCCAAGGGGGAATAAACTTGGCGGTTGACTCCCTAGCCATAGCTCACACCCTTAGCGTAGACGCCGAATCCTAGCACGCGGGGAGCGGCAGGATAAGACGTTGGGAGATATCGTTGCGGGCTTAGTGCTCCCGGGATCGATCAGTGTTAATGGACACGGGAGTGCCCACTGATCGAATCCAGGAAGTCCGGTGTATCATCCTGGGCACCGACCGGAATATCGGGCCCATGGGACGCCGGTACCACTTTCAGAGGCAACGTCTCACCATTAGACCCTGATCCCGATCGCTATCCATACCCATAGGCCGTATCGGCGAGAGTCTCTCGTCGGGTCGGAAACCAAAGTCCCGGGTTTTCTTTCTTGTTGTTCATACCCATTTATTTCCTTTCGTGACAACCATTCACCGATTCGGGCTAGCTCGCCCCTCGGGGTGATTTAGGTCCTACCTGACCCAAGCACAACCTCGCCTCCCTGAGTTCGATATTCCCGCACCCTACACTAACCGTGAAACTTGTGGTAAACGACACCGTGCCGTCGCGACACCAAGCGGGGCGCCGGTCAAATTTATGGCGCCGTTGCCGGGGAGGCAACATGCTTGTTATTCTAGGATCTTTTGAACCCTCGTGTCTAGCTCATATCCCTACCTCGCGATAATTTTCGCATTCTCATTTTTTCTTTTTTATTTTTTTTTCTTATTTTTTTTCTTATTTTATCTGTTTCTTTCCCACTTGTCGCTTCACTGGTGTTTGTTGTTTTTCATGCGCAGGAGTTCAAGGAGTCTTGACGACTTGATTCCCCTCGATCCCGAGATTAACGCCACCCTTAGGCGTTTGGTCGCCGAGAAGCGAAGAAGAGAAGATCCCGAATCCATGGAGGAGACCACCCCACCTCACAAGTCTCTGCTGGAGTACTCGATGCCATCCATCGAGTCGACTTCCGCCATCCGATCTCCGGCTATTGCGGCCCAAAGCTTTGAGCTGAAGCCGTCTCTAGTGACATGGATCCAGCAGGACCAGTTTGCGGGTGCGCCCATGGAGAGCCCGATCGAGCACCTGGACTCCTTCTTGGAGAAGTGTGACACCTTCCGGATTAATGGTGTCACTACAGAGGCTATCCGTCTGAAGCTGTTCCCCTTCTCCTTGCGGGACAAAGCCAAGCAATGGCTAAGGGGGAAGGACCCCAACACTTTCAACACCTGGGAGAAGCTCTCCAACGCCTTTCTGACGAAGTTCTTTCCTCCGGGGAAGACCATGAAGTTGAGGAGTGAGATCTCCTCCTTCTCCCAGGCCAGCCACGAGTCCTTGCATGAAGCTTGGACGAGATATAAAGAGATGCAAAGAAGATGCCCTCACCATGAGCTTCCGAAGTGGCAGATTATTAATCTGTTCTACAATGGGTTGAGGGATGACCTGAAATCTTCTATGGACGCCGCGGCTGGGGGTTCCTTCATGTCTAGAAGCAAGGAGGATGCCGGGCATATTCTGGAAAATATGGCTTCCAACAATGAGCGGTGGTGTGACGAGAGAGCCACACCAAGATCCGGGGGTATACACAGAGTCGAGGACGTCGACAAACTATCAAGCAAGTTCGACTTGCTTTCGACCCAGATCTCTGCACTAATGGAAGGAGCCGGTGGGGCCGGTACACAGCAAGTTTCTGCGGTAGAGTCCGAATTATTTGGGGAATTCGACGGTGGTGACATCTCACCACCGTTGGATCAGGCGAGCGCACTATTTTACAACCCCACGGGGAATGCGCCGTATCCGCTAAGGACAAATTCCAACCCGGCCTACTCTCCCAACAACCGGAACCACCCGAATTTCAGTTACTGGCCACCATTTCAGCCCTCGCCGCCTCAGCAGCCGCAGCAACAAACATATCAGCCGGCTAGGCCACAACAGAATCAGGTTCAGCAGCAACCATTTCAGCAGCAACCTCAGCAACAATCTTACGCCCCCAGGAATCAGCAGCCGTTCCAGCAGCAGCAGCAGTATGGCCAACAGAGGGCCGTCTCTTCGGTTGAGTCTCTCTTGACTCAATATATTACCAACCAGGAGAGGATCAACCAAAAGCTGGAAATGGGGCAGCGGACCCTCACGGACCATGTAACCCAGCTGGGGTTACAAGTGGCGAACCTTGCAAGGTCACAAAACCAATTACCGCCACAACCGGAGGTGAACCCGAGGGGAGCAACGCAAACATCGGCACTCGTGCACGAGCACGCAAATGTGTCCGCTATCGTTCTGAGAAGCGGGACACAAATTCCTACTAGAGTGCCCCCTAGCAACCCGGAAGCACCATTGGTCGTTGAGAGACCGACCGAAAAATCAAATGACGCTGGTGCTTCATCATCAAATCACATGACTCCGGAGGGAGTGTCTGAAGAAGAGAAGAAGAAGGAGGAAGAGAGCCCGAAAGTGTACAAACCCGTTGTGCCATTTCCACAACGGTTGGCTCAGGCAAAAATTAATGAGAAATAAGGAAAGTTCTTCGCCATGGTCAAGGACCTAAGCCTGCAGATCCCCTTCTTAGAAGCAATCGAAACAATCCCCTCCTATGCAAAATTCTTGAAAGATTTGGTGACTAGAGGGTCAAGAAAGGAGAAAGTAGTGCTGACGGCGGAATGTAGCGCTCTTATAAAGAGGGCAAACCGCCGAAACTCAAGGACCCGGGGAGCTTCTCTATTCCTTGCACAATCGGGGCTGTGAAGATTCATCGTGCACTCGTCGACCTAGGAGCGAGTGTTAGCCTGATGCCCTTGTCGATGTACAGAAGGATAGGAATGGGTGATTTGGAGCCCACCGGTATGACCCTACAACTAGCTGACCGGTCGGTCAAATATCCGGTGGGAATTGTGGATGATCTCCCCGTGAATGTGAGAGGGGTGCATGTGCCTGTGGACTTTGTAGTCATGGACATGCCCGAAGACGCACACACCCCCATTATCCTGGGACGGCCTTTCATGACCACTGCTGGCGTTCTAATAGATGTGAAGAACGGAAAACTCTCTTTGAACGTCAGCGGAGAGAAAGTTGAGTTCGATCTGGGATTATCCATGAAGCACCCCGATCCCCTTGATGACCCTCGGTGCAGTCTGCTCGAAGTAGAAGCGAAAAAAGCTGCAGAGGAGAGCTCCTGGGAGATTCTCCTGAGAAACCCCCCCGATGACTTGGGGGATTCAGAAGATGGAAACGGCCCCGAGTACAAAGAAGCTGCTGGAAAACCAAGTGCAGCAAGAACGACCCCTCCCAGGTTCGCCAAAGCTCCTCCTGTGGGGAGAACAGGGAAAGAGCCCACGGACCTCACTAAAGACGAGGTCCGGATCCTGAAGAAGATGGCGGGAAGCGCCAATACCAAGGAAAAGCCCCCGGATCCCAAGAACAAAGGGTGGGTAGTCGAGCAAGTATTTTTCCAGCCGCTGACTACTCCAAGCGCCTTCAGATCCAACGAGAAAGAGATGCCAAACTTCGGGCATCACCCGTATCGACCACCATGAGCATCTCTTGCGGGCGTCGAGCCAACGACGTTAAACAAGTGCGCTTCATGGGAGGCACCCCATGTTCTAAACTTTTTCCCCACTTTTCAGCGTTATTTTTTGACTTTATTTTGTCTATTTTTATAAATAAAATCAGCCGCGAGAACATTCGTTCGGGGACCTAAACAAATCTATTGGTTTTTGCAGGAAACAAGCCCCAACCGATCGGGTGACAACTCACCCGATCGGTTGGGATGTATCAGATACATGCCGAGATCTGTCCCCAAGTCACCCGATCGGTTGAGTAATGAGGAGACCGGGTGGCAGACCGGGTGAGCTGGGGAGAACTCTCGGAAATTTTTGGGGAATATCAACCGATCGGTTGAGTTCGAGCGCGGTCGGTTGACGTGACCGGGTGAGCAGCCCTAAGTTCTCGGGAAAATGTGTGGAGCGGCCAACCGATCGGTTGACAAGTCAACCGACCGGTTCACCTGTAGCATTTCTTCGGCAAGATTTTCGACCTAACCGTCAACCGACCGGGTGACAAGTCACCCGATCGGTTCGACTTAAAACTCTATATAAACCCCCCCCCGACACCCGTTCATTTCCATCCTCGCCCGATCGCCCAAATCACCGCCGTTTCGACTCCTCTCGTGCGCCTGCCTTCTTTCTTCCCCAAGATCAACCTCGATCGTCTTCCCCCGCCATCTCCCTACACACAAGACCATAAATTTCTCCCATCCTCCCCAAACTTCGAAACTTGTTGAAGAGATCGCTGCAGCTTCACAGCGTGCTCCAATCCAGTAGCATCGGGGCATCAACGAGCAACTATCTTCATCTCATTTGGGTAAACTCGCTCCTTTGCTTAATTTTAATCTTACCGCGAATCTTCCCTTTGATTGTTGTTCGTATTTCATGTTTGTATTGAATTCATTATACGTTTGCATACCTACGCACACGAACGACACCCCCACAATGCCTCCCCGCCGTGTTAAGCCCACCGGCGCCAGCTCTTCAAACCCTCGGCCCACCCGTCGTACACGTCGCTCACAACCCACCTCCTCCTCCCATTGTTCACACCACCACTGCCCCTATACCTTCACCTCATTCCCCACTTCTCAGCACACCCCCAGCCTCCACCGACCACCCATCCCCACCCTCTTCCGAGGAGGACGAGGACTCACCTTCTGCTGCTTTCTGATTTCCCCTATTTTGTTTTTGACTCCCCCTTGCACGTCTCTGCATTTCATTGATCATATCATTTCGCTAGCACTTTCTGGTCTAGCTTGGGGGACGTCTGTTTTGGCGTGCTGTCGTGTTTTGTTTGTTTTTCTCATTTTTGTGTGTGTGCTTGTTTTTTCACTTTTTGAGTGTCGTGTCGTGTGATATTATTTTTATTTTCATATTGTTTGATTTTGATTTTGATCTTTCTTTCTTTTTCAGTTTCATCTATGTGTTTTCCTCGTTTTCATTTCTTTTTGTGTCAGTGCGTATTCCCCCCCATTTTCATTGCCCTCCTGTACTCACTCATATTGCATTGAGGGCAATGCAAACTTCAGCTTGGGGGAGTCGCACTGTGTGCGTCGTTTGAGTCCTTCTTTTCGTTTATTTGAGTCGTTTTTCTCCGTGTTTTTTCCTTTTTTTCTCTCTTTTCTTCTTTTTAGCTCTTTCTCCTAGAGATGAATCCTATGATGAATCGCCACAAAGTCACACACACCTAGCATTGCATCGATAATCACACTCACTAACCCTAGGATTTCGAGTCCTCTTGCATTTCACGCATCGTGGGTCCACTTAGCTTTTTGTGAGTCGTGTGTCGTGACTAGCATTTGGTGTGCTTCTGCTTTGTGATTTTACTTTATATACCTGTCCAGGAATGACCCCTAGATTATCATGCTCCGATTTGAATATGAGGTATTTGTTTCCACTATATGCATGCTATATTTATATCGTATACTTCAATTTGCTTGCGTCGGGATTCCACAACTAAGGACTAGGATAACCCATTTGGCCTATGCTCTATCTAGCGAGAATAGTTTCCTTTTGCCCGAGTGTTTAGATTTCGACTTCTTTTTTGTTTTACTTGGTGCAAATCCCCTCGTCGTGTACCGTTCTCCCACTTGGGAGAGTACACATGTGTATAGCCAAAAACCCAAAAATCAAAAAAAAAGAGAGAAAAACCCAAAAAGAAAAGAAAAACCCAAAAAGAAAAGAAAAAGATTGTATAGCCAAAAAGCCAAAAAAATATGCAAATACCCAAAACCCAAAAAAATTCCCGTGTGAATATTTTCCTACTTGCCAAGAATAAAGGGAAGGCGAGAATTTGCACCGAGTGTTCTTCTCCACATCATCTCAACCCCCGTCGTTATCGAAAACACTTGGCTTAGGAACTTTTTAGCTAGTATATAAGCTATAGTGGCGTGATTTCCTTAACCCTAGTTGTGGAGTCCCCGACGCATGATACGCTTCTATTCCCACTCTTCTCATGCATGCTTGAGCTTATATTCGCCGCTTAATTCAATTCGGATCAATATTTTGGGTCATTTCTTGGATTTGTGTATATCGAGCCTCATAGCACATCGTAGAAAGCATCACCATTTGCTAGCACACGACCACGCTCACTCGCGCTTCACTGCGTGGACCCACGACACTTATTTGGACTCGCTTTCCTAGGTTTAGTGGTGTGATTTGGCGTTTGCTTGCTTGGTGTGTCGTTTTTGATTTTGGTGGCTCTGATGGACGATCTAGGGCTTAGAGTTTTCTTTTTCTTTCTTCCTCTCTATTTTTCCCTTCCGAGCTCCTACTCTCACTCGTCTTCCTCGAGGACGAGGAAGAGTTCAGCTTGGGGGATTTTGATGTGCGTTTATATTTCATATATTCACGCACGTTTTCTCTTGTGTTTCTCCGTGTTTTTCCGCCGGCTCTTATTCGTTTTCGTGTATTTTCCCATTTTCTTTCACTTTTCTTTGTTTATCCATGATTGCAAGGAATTGACCACGTAGGAGACGTTTAACGATGATATCCCAAGTCCCCGGAGCAACGGGAGGAGGCACGCGTGATCCAAGGGGTCAGACGCCAAAGAATTCATCTTTCAGCCCCTCACCCGATCGGTAGGTCATCTCCAACCGATCGGGTGATGCACGCGTGCACCACCCGGTCTCTGCCGCAACTCACAAAGAAGCCACACGACCGGTTCGCAGACCGGTTCAGCGGGGGCTATTCTCTATTTTCTCGAAGCAAAACGCCAACCGATCGGGTGACACTCACCCGATCGGTTCACCTGTAGCTGAAGATGAAGAGCTGAAGACACAGACGTCGAACCGATCGCTTCACCCGACTGCTTCAAGATCCAACCGGTCACTCAAGAACTCACCCGACCGGTTCATGTGATCGGGTGAAAACTCGCCGTTTTCTGATATTAATTTGTAACGGATCAACCGATCGGTTGACTTGTCAACCGATCGGTTGATGCGACGGTCTATAAATAGAACCCCTAGGGTTCCAGAAACGAGAGCTGTTATTTTTTTCTACTGTTTTATTTCCTTGTGACGGCTGTAATTGTTACTCTTTTGTAAGTTTTCAGATCTTTCTAAAATTTTACTATTGTCTTTATTACTCTATTACTTGCGCATTGCAATTGTCTGATTATGATTCCAACGGTTAAATTTCATTTAGATCGCTTTTTCATGAATTTTTGTGAGTAGTTCCCAAATCTGGGATTTTGGTGGAAACCCCTTCGGGGGCTCTTCCCGATGCGTCCATAGGGTTAGGAAATCGATAGGGAGTAGGAATCTAACGGTTACGCGGGGTGTTTCATTGTCATCGGCGGGAAAAAGACCGCCTTTGACCGTCGGGCCAAGGGGGAATAAACTTGGCGGTTGACTCCCTAGCCATAGCTCACACCCTTAGCGTAGACGCCGAATCCTAGCACGCGGGAGCGGCAGGATAAGACGTTGGGAGATATCGTTGTGGGCTTAGTGCTCCCGGGATCGATCAGTGTTAATGGACACGGGAGTGCCCACTGATCGAATCCGGGAAGTCCGGTGTATCATCCTGGGCACCGACCGGAATATCGGGCCCATGGGACGCCGGTACCACTTTCAGAGGCAACGTCTCACCATTAGACCCTGATCCCGATCGCTATCCATACCCGTAGGCCGTATCGGCGAGAGTCTCTCGTCGGGTCAGAAACCAAAGTCCCGGGTTTTCTTTCTTGTTGTTCATACCCATTTATTTCCTTTCGTGACAACCATTCACCGATTCGGGCTAGCTCGCCCCTCGGGGTGATTTAGGTCCTACCTGACCCAAGCACAACCTCGCCTCCCTGAGTTCGATATTTCCGCACCCTACACTAACCGTGAAACTTGCGGTAAATGACACCACGCCGCCGCGACACCAAGCGGGGCGCCGGTCACCTATCCTTCTATACATCGACAAGGGCATCAAACTAACACTCGCTCCGAGATCGACGAGTGCACGATGAATCTTTACTGCCCCGATCGTGCAAGGAATTGAGAAGCTCCCCGGGTCCTTGAGTTTCGGCGGATTTGCCCTCTGGATGAGAGCGCTACATTCCGCCGTCAACACTACTTTCTCCTTTCTAGACCCTCTCGTCACCAAATCTTTCAGGAATTTTGCATAGGAGGGGATTGTTTCGATTGCTTCTAGGAAGGGGATTTGCAGGCTTAGGTCGTTGACCATGGCGAAGATCTTGCCATATTTCTCATCAATTTTGGCCTGAGCTAACCGTTGTGGAAATGGCACAACGGGTTTGAACACTTTCGGGCTCCCTTCCTCCTTCTTCTTCTTCTCTTCTTCAGAGACTCCCTCCGGAGTCATAGGATTTGATAACGAAGCACCGGCGTCGTTTGATTTTTCGATCGGCCTCTCAACGACCGATGGTGCTTCCGGTTTGCTAGGGGGCACTCTAGTAGGAATTTGTGTCCCGCTTCTCAGGACGATAGCGGACACATTCGCGTGCTCGTGCACGAGTGCCGATGTTTGGGTTGCTCCCCTCGGGTTCACCTCCGGTTGTGGCGGTAATTGGTTCTGTGACCTTAAAAGGTTCGCCACTTGTAACCCCAGCTGGGTTACTTGGTCCGTGAGGGTCCGCTGACCGATTTCCAGCTTTTGATTGATCTTCTCCTGGTTGGTAATATATTGAGTCAAGAGAGACTCAACCGGAGAGACGGCCCTCTGTTGGCCATATTGCTGCTGCTGCTGGAATGGCTGCTGATTCCTGGGGGGGCATAAAATTGTTGCTGAGGTTGCTGCTGAAATGGTTGCTGCTGAACTTGGCTCTGCTGTGGCCTAGCCGGCTGATATGTTTGTTGTTGCGGCTGCTGAGGCGGCGAGGGCTGAAATGGTGGCCGGTAACTGAAGTTTGGGTGGTTCTGGTTGTTTGGAGAGTAGGCCGAGTTGGAATTTGTCCTTGGCGGATACGGCGCATTTCCCGTAGGGTTGTAAAATAGTGCGCTCACCTGATCCAACGGTGGTGAGATGTCACCACCGTCGAATTCCCCAAAGAATTCGGACTCTACCGCAGAAATTTGCTGTGTACCGGCCCCACCGGCTCCTACCATTAGTGCGAAGATCTGGGTCGAAAGCAAGTCGAACTTGCTTGAAAGTTTGTCGACGTCCTCGACTCTGTGTATACCCCCAGATCTTGGTGTGGCTCTCTCGTCACACCACCGCTCATTGTTAGATGCCATATTTTCCAGAATATGTCCGGCATCTTCCTCGCTCCTAGACATGAAGGAACCCCCAGCCGCGGCGTCCATAGAAGATTTCAGGTCATCCCTCAACCCATTGTAGAACAGATTAATAATCTGCCACTTCGGAAGCTTATGGTGAGGGCATCTTCTTTGCATTTCTTTATATCTCGTCCAAGCTTCATGCAAGGACTCATGGCTGGCCTGGGAGAAGGAGGAGATCTCACTCCTCAACTTCATGGTCTTCCCCGGAGGAAAGAGCTTCGTCAGAAAAGCGTTGGAGAGCTTCTCCCAGGTGTTGAAAGTGTTGGGGTCCTTCCCCCTTAGCCATTGCTTGGCCTTGTCTCGCAAAGAGAAGGGGAACAGCTTCAGATGGATAGCCTCTGTCGTGACACCATTAATCCGGAAGGTGTCACACTTCTCCAAGAAGGAGTCTAGGTGCTCGATCGGGCTCTCCATGGGTGCACCCACAAACTGGTCCTGATGGATCCATGTCACTAGAGACGGCTTCAGCTCAAAGCTTTGGGCCGCAATAGCTGGAGATCGGATGGCGGAAGTCGACTCGATAGATGGCATCGAGTACTCCAACAGAGACTTGTGAGGTGGGGTGTTCTCCTTCATGGATTCGGGATCCTCTCTTCTTCGCTTCTCGGCGGCCAAACGCCTAAGGGTGGCGTTAATCTCTGGATCGAGGGGAATCAAGTCGTCAAGACTCCTTGAACTCCTGCGCATGAAAAACAACAAACACCCGTTAAGTGACAAGTGGGAAAGAAACAAGTGGGAAAGAAACAGATAAAATAAGAAAATAAAAATAAGAAAAAGAAAAAGAAAAAGGAGAATGCGAAAATTATCGCGAGGTAGGGATGAGAGCTAGACACGAGGGTTCAAGAGATCCTAAAATAACAAGCACGTTGCCTCCCCGGCAACGGCGCCATAAACTTGACCGGCGCCCCCGCTTCTGCGGTATGGGCGTGGTGTCGGTTTACCGCAAGTACACGGTTAGTGTAGGGTATGGGAATATCGAACTCAGGGAGGCGAGGTTGTGCTTGGGTCAGGTAGGACCTAAATCACCCCGAGGGGCGAGCTAGCCCGAATCGGTAGATGGTTGTCACGGAAGGAAATAAAGGGTATGAACAACAAGAAAGAAAACCCGGGACTTTGGTTTCCACCCCGACGAGAGACTCTCGCCGATACGGCCTGCGGGTATAGATAGCGATCGGGATTAGGGTCTAATGGTGAGACGTTGCCTCTGAAAGTGATACCGGAGTCCCATGGGCCCGATATTCCGGTCGGTGCCTAGGATGATACGCCGGACTTCCCGGATTCGATCAGTGGGCACTCCCGTGTCCATTAACACTGATCGATCCTGGGAGCACTAAGCCCGCAGCGATAACTCCCAACGTCTCATCCTGCCGCTCCCGCGTGCTAGGATTCGACGTCTACGCTATGGGTGTGAGCTATGGCTAGGGAGTCAACCGCCAAGTTTATTCCCCCTTGGCCCGACGGTCAAAGACGGTCTTTTTCCCGCCGATGACAATGAAACACCCCGCGTAACCGTTAGATTCCTAATCCCTATCGATTTCCTAACCCTATGGACGCATCGGGAAGAGCCCCCGAAGGGGTTTCCACCAAAATCCCAGATTTGGGAACTACTCACAAAAATCCATGAAAAAACGATCTAAATAAAAATTAACCGTTGGAATCATAATCGGACAATTGCAATGCGGAAGTAATAGAGTAGATAAGACAATACTAAAATTTTAGGAAGATCTGAAAACTTACAAAAGAGTAACAATTACAGCTGTCACAAAGTGAGAAAACAGTAAAAAACTAGCAGCCCCAGTTTCTGGAACCCTAGGGGTTCTATTTATAGACTCTCGCATCAACCGATCGGTTAACAAGTCAACCGATCGGTTGATCCGTTACAAAATAATAACAGAAAACAGCGAGCTTTCACCCGATCACATGAACCGGTCGGGTGAGTTCTTGAGTGACCGGTTGGATCTTGGAGCAGTCGGGTGAAGCGATCGGTTTGGCGCCCGTGTCTTCAGCTCTTCATCTTCAGCTACAGATGAACCGATCGGGTGAGAGTCACCCGATCGGTTGGCATTTTGCTCGAGAAAACAGAGAATAGGCCCCCGCTGAACCGGTCTGCGAACCGGTCGGGTGACTTCCATGTGAGCTCCGGCTGAGACCGGGTGGTGCATGCGTGCATCACCCGATCAGTTGGAGATGACCAACCGACCGGGTGAGGGGCTGAAAGATGAATTCTTCGACGTTTGACCCCCTGGATCACGCGTGACTTCTCCCGTTGCTCTGGGGACTTGGGATATCATCGTTAAATGTCCCCTACGTGGTCAATCCCCTGCAATCATGGATAAACAAAGAAAAGTGAAAGAAAACGAGAAAATACAAGAAAACGAATAAAAGACGGCGGAAAAACACGGAGAAACACAAAAGAAAACGTGTGTGAATATATGAAATATAAACGCACGTCATCGGCCTTGTTCTTTCAGTCGATCTAGTGGTAGCACCCGAGCCTACCATACTTGACACAGATGTGCTTGCTCGCATGCACATCATCAGGTCACATGGTGAGCACCACTAGATTTATCTTTTAGGCACCTGTCGTGAGCATCACATGTATCTCCCCCGTCCCTATCTTACATAGATAGAGCTAGTAATGTTGGACTGGCTCCTTCCTGGCATTCTCCCTATCCCACACATCCACGTTCTTGAGCCTACAGGAGATCAGCCTGCCGTTGAGGAGGGTGACAGTGACTGGGAGCTTAGCTCCCCTGAGGAGGAGCATGTGAGTGCTGTCATTCCTTCCACCTCCACCCCACGAGTAAGCACCCATGTCCACACTTCTGCCAGTGCCACTTCCACCACCACAGCAGTGAGTTCTGGGGCTGTCCACACCTCTATCCCCGAGGCCACTACCACACTAACCTGCATGCCCGTATCTGAGGGCACATCTGTATCTTTTGTTCCTGAGCCTACCGTCTCTACCATTTTGGAGCCTGCACCCACCAGTTCTGTCCCCACCACTTTGATTCTTCCAGCACACTACCTGCACCTGTGGACCCCATTCCTTCAGATCCTATCATTCTGGAGTCCACAGCTCCTCTATCTGGCACCACCCCTGTCCACTTATCAGCTGTCTTCACAGAGAGCGTCACGATCTCTGTCACCACTTCTGTCGTCATAACAGCTGCTCCCTTTTGATTACACTGCCCACACCTCTACACTAGATCTCGGATCTATTCCTTTCCTATCTTCTACTGAGATCCACACTAGACCACTCTCTCCAGATTTCTGTTTCAGACATCACGCAAACGAGCACAAGCCCATGGAGAGAGGGTTGTGTCTAGTAGCGCATGTCCACCACTTGACTCCTGCCTCACTGACGCACGATTGACAGGGGTGGAGTACGAGGTTGCTAGTTTGAGGTGTGACTTTGCCACCCTCACCCGCTCGGTCGCCACCCACCATGAGTCAGTGAGCCGAGACATTCGGGTGATTTTAGATATTCTGAGTACACATCGTGCACCACCCGTCATACTTGCATATGCTCCTCCCGTTGCACCTGCTCCTCCTGTCACACATGCACCGCTCACCGAGCATATTGTTCAGGCTACTGCAGAGCCTACCCCCACCTCCTGTTAAGCTGGTTGCACCAGTCTCTGACACACCTGTCCTCACACCTGTTGACCCACCTATTATTCCATCATCTGGTCCTCAGCGGCGGGACCCATCACCACCTCCAGAGGGTGGTGCCCCTGCTTGATTTATATTGTTTCTCCTTTTCTCCCCTCCTTCCATATTTTGTGCATATCTGTCCTTTCGAGGCCCTGCACCTGCATAGCTTGGGGGAGAACCCATCATCACCCACTTGCATATACCCATCATTGCATCATTTGCATGCTTGTACATATTCCAGGCATTAGGACATGCATTTGCATCTTTTGCTTTCCTTTCATTGTTTAGGTTTTTATTTTCTTTTCCATTTTCATTAACCACCCACACCACCCTAGCATCATTTCCCACCTTGCACGTGTGTTCTCAATAGTGAGGACACCAGTGTGTTAAGCTTGGGGGATGAGCGATATCGCTTTTTATTATCTATCTTTTTCCTTTCACTTTACACCTTTTTATCTTATTATCCACCCATTTTACACCACTTTATTTTTTTATATTTTTAGCATCATGTTTTTCATCTTTTTAGTTTCATTTTACATTTTTGCATTTCTTTTCCCATTTTAGGCTAGATATATTTCATATGATGATATCTCTTATTGCTTTAGTAGACATCACGATGATTACTATCCTTGCCATGCTACTTAGAGTATTTTAGTAGCTTGCTATCCATGTGCTTGCAAAATATATTTCTTTTTATGACTCCTCTAAGTAAATGCATAATATTTGTTGAAGATGAATGTATGGATTAGTGTTTAGTATGCTTTTATTGGAAATGCACCAAGATTCACACATCATTAATATATCTGAAGCATCAGTTCATTGTCTTATTCACCTTATGTTGCATGCCTGATATGATTGTAAACTTTACTGCTTGACTTCACTATTCGTTGAAATGATTGAGAATCCATGTTTACATATAAGTTTTAGTTGATGTAGTATTTTATTGAACCGTTTATGCACATCTTAGAGTGAACCGAGTGTTACATTATATTTCTTTCTCCACATATATCTTTATTTCTCAAATTGCCACTTGAGTTCACCCCTTTCAGCTACTTATACCGCATCTATTCCCAAAAATCCATTGCAAAAGAAAAAGTTAGCTCCAAAAGTACAAAAAGCCAAAAAGGAACCAAAAATCAAAAATACAAATCATATTGCTCCTACAAAAGATATTTCTCTATCTCATTATTGGAGCCACTTTATACTTGGAAAAACCAAAGCAAAAATCCCATTTTCCCCTATTATTTTCCTTTGGATGCGACGCCTCAAGTTAAGCTTGGGGGTGAATTCATTTAACCATATGAGTGAGTACGACATTAGAGTGGAGTTGTGCACGAATGAGAATATTTGATAATGCTGAAACTTAGCGAAATCATTTTACTATGGAGATCTCTTATGATTTGATATGAATATGTGAATGCCATGATTTTTATTCTATCCTTTATTGCATGCGTGGTGTGATTCTTATAGGCTTCAGTTATAACTCTTGGTTAAAAAGTGCATCGCCAATGATTTGCATATTAAATTCTATGAATTGCATGAAGTGAATATGAGTTGATTTCATGAATTTAGAGAGTCCCTTTTTGTTAATCTTAAAAATTTGCAAGTACCATGAATAAGTAAGATATAAAACCTTCATAGCATGTGATTCGTATTTTTCGAGTTATCTTGATGTGTAGCTTATAGCTTGAGATCTGAGCGAATAATCTAGTGACCCACTCCATTTTTCATTCTTTTTCTATTTCTTATTTTCATCTCCTGGCGAGCTTCGTATTCATCTTCCTCGAGAACGAGTAACAGGTAAGCTTGGGGGATTTTGATGTGTCCACATTTTCCATGAATTTACTGCATCATTTCATATCATTTTTGCCCTCCAAAGTTCACATTAATATATATTATCGTGCTTCTAACGATAGATTCGAGTTTCCTATAGAATTGTGGATTTTCAGAAACTTTGGAGTGATTTGGAGCATTTATAGGACATGGACACATCTGAGCCATCTAGAGCATTATTGGCAAGGTTCAATAGGAGTTTGGCAAGGTGAAGAAGAAGATTGGAGGAGAAGAGGAGAAGAGAACGAGACTTGAGAGCTCTAGAGGCCAAGAGAGATATTTTCCCAGGCAGCTCGATAGAGCTGGTCAGCACTCGACCGAGCTGACACTCAAAAAGCTCTAGCAGATCGGACACACCTCGCTTGACCGAGCAGATATGCCACTCGGTCAGACTAACTCGGCAGCTACCAACACTTGTAAGGATCGCCTTACCCTTGCAATACTAACAACACACACTAGAGGGTGTGAATATTGTAATGGCAATAAAATTGTCCAATTAAAATTAAACTTGCAAATGCGGAATAATAAATGCAAGAGGAAATAATTGACACAATCAATCCAAATGCAAATACAAGACTTTACCCTGGTTTCCCAAACTTGGGTATGTCCAGCCACACCAATATTCACTATATTCCCACAAAGAGAAGTGAATACAAATCTCACAAAGAGATACCCCACCAAGAGGATTTTGCCCTACACAAGGACCTAACCAACCATACACGAGGGTCAAGACTCCCACCAAGAGAATCACTAACTCCCACTCAGAGAATTAGGGTTAGCCCTACACTAGGACACTAAACTCCCACTAAGAGAGTTACTCCTACAAAGAGAGTTATTCCCACAAAGAGAATATCCTAATTCCACAAAGAGATAAACTCCTACAAAGAGAGAAAGACTAATTCTCACAAAGAGAATTAGAGTTACAAGAATCACCAAGTAAAATAAATACTCTTACCTATGCTTTGAGATGCTTACTCATAAATGAATGCAAGGCATGGAAGAGGATCTCCAAGTGTTGAGATATGCTTGAAAGCACTTGGATGAATTTCCTTGAGCTGGACTTCAATGCATGAAGAGGAATGAGAGCTCAAAAGAGGGAATGAGAGAGTTTATGAGTGGCTTATGGATCTCTTGTGATTTTCAATAGCATCAAGAAGTTCTAGAGATATCAGCACACCCATATATATATGAACCCTATATCAACCCTCAAAACCCAAGAAAACAGCCAACAACCCAAAGCTGCAACGGCTAGAAACTGGGCGAAAACGTCATCAACAGTCGACTGATGATCACAAGACAGTCGACTGATCAATGGCTAGAAAATATTCAACGGCTATAATCTGAGCCAGGACAGACGACTGAAGAAGACAATACAGTCGTCTTAAAACAGGACAGTCGCCTGTAAGACCTTCAGCAGGCGACTGCTGCAGGGGATTGAATAAAACAGAGAGCTGCACTCTTTCTCCAGATAAGCATACAGGCGACTGATGTCAATAAAACAGTCGACTGTAAAATAGTCAGGCGACTGTACTTCCTTCATCAGTCATCTGCTGCAGAAGATGGAGAAAAAACAGAAAGAGGCAGAGATTGCACTTACGCTACTCAGACGACTGTTGACTAATTTCCAGGCGACTGTAAATATATGGGTGACTGTAAACTGAGTAGCAGTCGATTGAAACGAAAAGCTCAAGTAGTGTCAATTTAAATGTTGACTAGAGCAGTGCATATCAGTCGACTGTAGAAGGATCGATAGGCGACTGGAAATCACCCAGTCGACCGTAAATCTCTCAACAGGCGACTGATGGAAAGTTAGAGACTCCAAGTGAGTCTTTGGACAAGATGAACCTATTAGATTGGATTCTATGATAATCCTAAGACTCACTAAGATGGCTAAATGCATATGCATGAATAAGTAGACCATCTATCAAGGCATTACATTAACCTAGACTCAAATGAGAGAGAAAGCAATAAAGGAAATATTACATGGATTACATTGCTTTTCTTAGAGTCTAAGTCTTCAATCTTGATGCCTTGAAGCTCTCCATCATCTCCAAGCTTTAGCACCCTTTGAGTCCAAGCTTTGGCCCTTCTCCACTTGATGTCCATCCTTGCACCAAGTGATTATTCTCCAAAAAAGATATTCTTGAAATGAAATTGTGAGACTAAAACACGAGATTCATTACCAACAATATAATGTTGTGATCATCATCAAAATAAGATTGGTATGAAACACCAATACTCAACAATCTCCTCCTTTTTGATGATAACACACATTATGTAAAACACAAAGAAATAAAGCGCAATGCTAATGAGCCCCCCTACTTATATGCACCAATTATACAATGCGATACACAATAGTAAAACCTCATTATACCAAATGAAATCATGGTGACATATAATAGGTATGGATTACATAAACCAATTGTAATAGACAATATCATGCAAACATGAATGGTTTATACAATCCCATTTATCTCTCCCCATAGATATATCTCTCCCCAAATGCATATGTGCGAGATACAAGAGTTACATTTACATAATGAAACTCTCCCCCTGACATCGTCAAAAAGGTGGACATCAAAAATATCCCCATTTGTCATCTTAATCAAGATGTGACAATATGCAAGAAATAAGGAGATGTATGATACCAAATTGAAAAATTTAGTGGGTATCAATCACTATCCCATGCTCCCCTAGATCACAGAAATGGTCAAGTTTTGACTTCTAGGATCTAATACCAATTATAAAGAAGGAGATTAACAATCTCTAACAATTGAGGTATATACCAACTGTAGAAAAAGAATCTTGGAAAATAATCCTCTTTACTAATTGATATACATATAATGGAGCCATGGGCCTAAAGTGTATCAAAGCAATAGATATGGAAAAATCAAGCTTCAAAGATACACAAAGATATTGCCAAAACAAATATAACATGAAACATGTTGGCAATGTCTTAGAGGTTTGGTTTGAGACCAAAAATAACCAATAGTAAATATGATCTCAAACATACCCCAAAAGGAGAGTCAAAAATATGTTTTAAAATATTTTAAACATACTCATTTTAACTCCCCCATTGACATACACATGTATCAAAAATGCATGCATGTCAATATAATCCCCAAGGTCCCCATTTTCATGAAAAAATAAGTTTGAAAACATTTTCAAAATCATGAAACACACACAAATAATGGGTATGCTAAAGTAAACATTTAAACACAATACCCATGCAATATGCATATGTGTGAGGAACCTAAACATTAGGGAACTAAACCCAAGAGGAGTTTGATTTCCTAATGTAATCACATGAGGTGATCACATCCCTAACTAGAGAGTTGATGTAATTATCTCTCTCTTGCACACTAACCTTAGTGGGAATCCATAAACTCAAGGATTTCCTAGGCAAGAGTTTTGCCATTGCAAGAGGGGTGGACGTGGCATGCTTAGATGTAGAAACTAATTTCTTGGCATGCAAAGAATGAGGATTTTGCTTCTTTGCAAAAATTAAAGAGTCTTCATTCTTCCTCATTACCTCGTGATCTACATGCTTCTTGTTGATGTTATTGCTGTACAAGAAAGCATGGTGATCCTTCTTAGGTGCTTTAGCAATATTTCTTGTCTTTGCACCATAAGAGGAATTAGAGGTAGGTTTGGGTACCACATTTTGAATATAACCCAAACCTCCTCTATGACTTGTCGGATGTTGTTTTTCCAACAAATCGTGGAGTGAATCCCTAGAATACACACAGCTTTTGAGCTTTCGGGATTCCTATTCACATTTCAACGTAAATTGTTGAATGCGAGTTTCTAAGCTAAGGTTTTGAGCAACAAGATTTTCATTAGTTAAACTCAATTCCTTAACTTGAGAGAGAAGTGTGTCTCTCTCACTAGTGTCACAAACATGCAACACATCATGATTATTTACATAAGTTGATTCTAAAGCATGCACCCTACTCATAGCATTCTTAAGATTAGCTTTCATTTTACCATATGAGTTGATGCACTTACTTGCCAAGTTAGAGACCACATTGAGGCGGTAATCGAGCTCCTCGTAGGATAGCTTTTCCTCCTCAACTTCCTTAGCGCTTTCCTCCTTGACTTCCTCATCGCTTTCCTCCTCACTTGAGCTTGACGAAGACTCTTCCTCATTAACTAGGAAGCACATTTCTTCTTTGGAGTTGTAAGAGTTGAGCCATGCTTCCACCTCATCTTCATTTAAGCCAGAGGGGATTGGTGTAGGAGCAATTGTTGCTACAAAGCACGCATGAGCATCGTCCTTTACATCATCCTCTTCATTACTTGATGTATCCTCACTCGAATCATCAAAAGTCTCAACAAGTCCCTTCTTGTGATTTTTGGACTTGGACTTCCCTTTCCAATGCTTCTTCCCTTAACCCTTGTCTGTTTCATTGGTGGGTTTGGAAGGGCATTCGGTGGATAGGTGACCTTTTCCAATGCAAGTGTAACAAGTAGGAACCTTGTTAGAATTGGAGGCAAACTTTGACAAAGACTTACCTTGCTTGCACTTGAGGAATGCCTTGAATTGTTCGGCAAGATCCTCAATTTCTTCTCCACTTGCTTCTTCTAGTTCATCTTCTTCACTAGGATCTTCTCGATGGAATTTCTTCCTCCACTTGATTGTCTCCTCCTTGGTATAGAATGCAATCCCCTTTTGCTTCTCCGACTTCTCGGGCTTCGATGGTTGAATCTCCTTCTTGTGTTGAAGCTTCACTTCATACGCCATGAGATTACCAATGCACTCCTCAACGGTGTATTTAGACGTGTCATATGACTCCAAAATTCCGTTGGCCTTTGACTCCCAATAAGGTGTGAGAGAGTCAAGGATCTTCTCTACACGATCCTCTTAAGAAA
This sequence comes from Scilla litardierei, assembly GCA_030789695.1. Classification (NCBI taxonomy): domain Eukaryota; kingdom Viridiplantae; phylum Streptophyta; class Magnoliopsida; order Asparagales; family Asparagaceae; genus Scilla; species Scilla litardierei. Next base: position 150,677,842 of record CM061134.1, read on the forward strand.
TCATCTTCCCAAGTCCCTCCAAAGCTTTCACGATATCAGTGAACCTTGTGAACATCTCTGAAATGCTTACGCCTTCCTGCATCTTAAACGTTTCATATTTAGATCTAAACACAGTTTGTTTAGATTTCTTTACCTTAGTAGTCCCTTCATAACATATCTCCAACGTATGCCAAATTTCATTAGCCGTTTTACACATGGTGATGTAGTTGAACTCATTTGCTGAGAGGGCGCAATGGAATGCATTCATATCACTCGCATTGAACTTGATCGAATCCTTCTCCACCTTTGTCCTTGAAGCCGCAGGTGTAGTGGGCTTCTCAAATGGCACCTCCGTGATGTCCCATAGGTCTTGACCCTCCATATAGATCATCAATCTGATCTTCCAACTTGGGTAGTTGGTTCCGTTGAAGAGCGGGGGTCAAATGGTTGAATGACCTTCTTCATGAGACGCGGATGAGGCGTTGAATGCCATCATTGCATTATGCTATAACCTCGCTCTGATACCAATTGTAAGGATCGCCTTACCTTTGCAATACTAACAACACACACTAGAGGGGAGGTAAATAGTGTAATGGCAATAAAATTGTCCAATTAAAATTAAACTTGCAAATGCAGAATAATAAATGCCAGAAGAGGAAATAATTGACACAATCAATCCAAACGCAAACACAAGATTTTACCCTGGTTCCCCAAACTTGGTTACGTCCAGCCACACCAATATTCACTATATTTCCACAAAGAGAAGTGAATATAAATCTCACAAAGAGATACCCCACAAAAAGGATTTTGCCCCACACAAGGACACAACCAACCCTACACGAGGGTTAAGACTACCAAGAGAATCACTAACTCCCACTTAGAGAATTAGGGTTATCCCTACACTAGAGCACTAAACTCCCACTAAGAGAGTTACTCCTACAAAGAGAGTTATTCTCACAAAAAGAATATCCTAATTCCACAAAGAGATAAACTCCTACAAAGAGAGAAAGACTAATTCTCACAAAGAGAATTAGAGTTACAAGAATCACCAAGTAAAATAAATACTCTTACCTATGTCTTGAGATGCTTACTCATAAATGAATGCAAGGCATGGAAGAGGATCTCCAAGAGTTGAGATATGCTTGAAAGCACTTGGATGAATTTCCTTAAGCTGGACTTCAATGCATGAAGAGGAATGAGAGCTCAAAAGAGGGAATGAGAGAGTTTATGAGTGGCTTATGGATCTCTTGTGATTTTCAATAGCATCAAGAAGTTCTAGAGATATCAGCACACCCATATATATAGGAACCCTATATCAACCCTCAAAACCCAAGAAAACAGCCAACAGCCCAAAGCTGCAGCTGCTAGAAACTGGGAGAAAACGACATCAACAGTCGACTGATGATCATAAGACAGTCGACTGATCAACGGCTAGAAAATATCCAATGGTTATAATCTGATCCAGGACAGTCGACTGAAGAAGATAATACAGTCGACTAAAAACAAGACGTGCGCATGTAAGACCTTCAGCAGGCGACTGCTGCAGGGGATGGAATAAAACAGAGAGCTACATTCTTTCTCCAGATAAGCATACATGCGACTGATGTCAATAAAACAGTCGACTGTAAAATAGTCAGGCGATTGTACTTCCTTCATCGGTCGTCTGCTGTAGAAGATGGAGAAAAAACAAAAAAGAGGCAGATATTGCACTTACGCTACTCAGACGAATGTTGACCAATTTCAAGGCGACTGTAAATATATATGCGACTGTAAATTGAGCAGCAGTTGACTGAAGCGAAGAGCTCAAGTAGAGTCAATTGAAATGTTGACTTGAGCATTGCATATCAGTCGACTTTAGAAGGATCGACAGGCGACTAGAAATCACCCAGTCGACTGTAAATCTCTCAACAGGCGACTGATGGAAAGCCAGAGACTCCAAGTGAGTCTTTAGACAAGATGAACCTGTTAGGTTGTATTCTATGATAATCCTAAGGCTCACTAAGATGGCTAATGCATGAATGAGTAGACCATCTATCAAGGCATTACATTAACCTACACTCAAATGAGAGAGAAAGCAATAAAGGAAATATTACATGGATTACATTACTTTTCTTAGAGTCTAAGTCTTCAATCTTGATGCCTTGAAGCTCTCCATCATCTCCAAGCTTTGGCACCCCTTGAGTCCAAGCTTTGGCCCTTCTCCACTTGATGTCCATCCTTGCACCAAGTGATTAGTCTCTAAGAAAGATATTCTTGAAATGAAACTGTGAGACTAAAACACAAGAGTTATCAGCAACAATATAATGTTGTGATCATCATCAAAAAAAGATTGGTATGAAACACCAATACTCAAAAACACTTAGCAGAAGTTTGAGAGCCCTAGGCCGCTCCATCAAGCAGACCAACTGCTCGGCCGAGTGTAATCAAAATAGATTGAAGATTTCAAGGGTTTCTTCATCCACCGTAGCTCGACAGAGCAAGCATGGCGACTCGACCGAGTAGATCTTCTACTCGAGTGAGCACAATCAAAACAATACGCTAATTCTGAAGACTTTTCAAGCCCACTATAGCTCGATCGAGCTGAGGGGCTACTCAACCGAGTAGTCTACATCAGCTCTAGGTCAAAGAAGTAGCAAAGCGGAGCCGCACATCTAGCTCGATCGAGCGGCGCCACTACTCGACCGAGTAGGGCACCGCAGCCTGACTATCTAGTGGGCCCGATTGCCTATGACTTGAGATTTTTGTGGGGTCCATTGATCACTCCTTATTTTACACTTTTTTCCCGCATGTTTGCATGCCATTTAGATCGCCCAAATCATGTTTTTCATGATATATCGATGATATTGCGATGCTTTTCACGATTTGTCGTTTTTGTCACATTTCAGGTGATTTGGAGCGATTTGGAGTGATCTCGAGATACGCCTACTCCAGAGTGTCACCGATGACCTCCCCGAGGGGTATTTTGCTGTTGGAGAGGAGCGGAAGAAGAAAGAACATCGCAGGAGCGATGAGGAGGCCAAAACAAGCTGTTTGGGCATTTTTGGTGTCCCACTCAGCCGAGTGAAGGACTCACTCGGTCGACCAGCGAGACACTGCTCGGCCGACCAGATCGGACACGTTTCATACGTGCACTCGGCCGAGCATCGGAAGCCACATCGGCCGAGTGACGAGATCCCGTCCGCCCGAGTGGCACCCAGACGACGCATGTCAAAAATCGCCAACTTACTGTTTTTGTCTGCCTGACCTTCAGAAGACCCACTCGGCCGAGTGGCAAATGCCGACCGCCCGAGTACTAAGAAGCCATCGGCCGAGTGACGACAACTCACTCGGCCGAGCGACTCCCGAAGTGAAGACCCCCGAAGACCCAGACTTACTGGAAATTTACAGGGTGTCTCACTCGGCCGAGCGACTTTTGTCACTCGGCCGAGTGCGACGCGATGCCTGTAGCGAAAATTGCGGATTTCAGGCTGCGCAGGGGCATTTTGGTCACAGGCTTTTGGACGATTTTGAGGGGTATTTAACCCCTGTTTTTACCCTAGTTTAGAGAGCTTTCCTCTTAGATTTTTGCAGCTTTTTTAGATTAACTTTTTAGCTTTATTCTTGTGATTGGAGAGGAGACAAAAGTTGATTTTTGTTGAATTATTTGAAGAACTCCATTGGTTTGCCTCTCTCTCCTCTAAAAATACAATTTTTATTGCTTATCTCAATATTGTGATGAATTCTCTTGTTAATTTCATTGATTATTTTTGTGTTTGTGCTATGAATTGTGAGTAGTCTCCACGTCTTGGGGCGTGGGGATGAACCTTACAAGCCCAATTTCTTATATGTAATGAATTGGTAGAAATATTGCTAGAATTTGCTATTAGGGATTAGTTTGGGATCGATTTATTACGGATAGGTAGGTATTCATACCGATTGGGATTTGCAAGAGATTGGATCCCAATTCGATAGGAAACCCTAGAAATCCGAATTGGGTTGGAATCGAATTTCCGTAGTATCGGTTTGCAAGAGATTGGACCGATACTAGGGTTTCCGGTTGCAATTCCGTGCCGATACCCGTTCGCAAGAGATTGGACATGTAGGAACTATCCCAACCTAGGTCGTGGCCCGAGTTTGCACGAGAGTGGGCTCGGGGCGCGATTGAACGATTATGTTGATCCTAATGCTAGCTTGCCTAGGTTAGGGTTTGCAAGAGATTGGACCCTAACCTAGGATAGCTATAGACCGGCAACAGCGCGAGAGCGTGAGCTAGGTTCTACATTCAGTTGCAACGAGTTCATCTGAAATTCTACCCTAGCAATGTTGATACCAATGAATTACATTGATGAGATACGGTGAGTAGCGGGGATTCCCCATTCCCTAGACGTTCTTTATTTGATTTGATATCTGCGTACTTTGTCTGACGATTGTGACAGGATCGACAAAGGAAAATTCTCTCTTTTCTATTCTTAAATAGCCAGGTTGATTGGAGCAAGCACGGTCATTCGTCCTCCCTGTGTTCGATAACCCGCTCGCCGCTATACCGTGCGCTTGCGGTAAAACTACAACCGTTCTTTGGGTTACATTCCGGAGCGATCAAGTTTTTGGCGCCGTTGCCGGGGAGGCGATTGCGTTTGATCTTACCACCCTAGCTATTTCTTTCTTTTTATTTTATTTCTTTATTTTTACCTAACCCTTCCATTGTGCTAATCACTTCTTTGAAACTTTGTTCTCCTGTGCATGTACACGAGATCCACTGCGGACCCTGAAGGTATATTATTTGATCCCGAGATTGAACGTACTGTGCGGAGAATCAGAGTGGAGAGGAGACAAGATCCGGAAGGGAGGTTTATGACCAACCCGGAAACTGCGGACCAATTAGCGGCAAGAATGGCGAGGATAATTTCTATTCGAGATAGGCTTCGGCCTAAGACCTCTTCTACGACCTC